>OZ023213.1:945024-1165024 GCA_963995525.1 Escarpia spicata
GATGATTTGTGGCTATTGACACTCGGACGTCGCGGTTGTTGTTTCTGGAATCCTAGTGTTTGCCTACCCGCTCAACACTGCAGACGCGTCGAGACGCAATGGGGATTCGCATCCTAGCGAGCGCCGATTCAAAACTTCCTCCTAAATCTGCCAGCGGTTAGGGGTGGCTGCGGACCAGAAGTCGACCTGGCTATGCGTCTGCTTTCTTTCGCAGTGTTTACACGGCAACGAAGCCGCCTCAGCATCGATCGCCGGATCCAGGTCAGTGCGTACTGTGAGTGTGTCCCGGAAGTACCGCTCTACCGCCGTGGTCGATCACCGTGGAAGACCACAAGTACAACGGCACCATTCACAGGGCCTGACCAAACGGATATATGTGGCTGCTTGGCGTACGCACACACGCACACCGATCTGCCTCGCAACAAATCCCCCACAGCTGACCGGACGCGATTAGCTCCGTTTCCTCTCTCTCTGGCGCTCGTTATGATGATGTCATCTATCCGAGGTCACACTCCTGGGTTCCGAGAATGCCACCCTGGGCGCCCTGCCTGTCCGCACTCCCTACCTTCAGCATACCCAAATTCACATCGGGGTTTAACCGCGTCCTCGGCCGGTCGATGTCCGACCTATCGCTGCTTCCCGAAGCGACGGCGCGACACGTTTGAACTCACGCAGTTAATCAATTCCGCCGGTAATATTAGATCAGGCGGCGCGCATTACACATGCACCGTGCGCTCGTCCATCACGCAGCGATGTCTGCCAGCTTCCAAACAGACGCGCGTTTTCCCAGTCTGTAAATAGAGTCGAATTCTACGGCTGAAATTAATGGTAGCCGCCCGTTGCCGTAACACGCCAACTGCAGCGGCGCCACTGGAAGAAATCCGACCTGCAACGCTAAGCAGCCTCCGAACGTGTTACCATGGCGATCGTACTTTTAGCCTTGTCACCCCGGCGACTGTCGCGGACCGACCGGCGGGAAGCTTTCGGGAGCGATTGGACGTGACGGCCAGTCGTATTGACGATGATTAAAAATATTCGGACGTCCTGTCGCTAGCAGTAGGGCATAACTGTCGGAATCGGTCCCGTGCCAAACACTCACGGCTTTCTATTGACGCACTCAACCTCGGGCGACTTCGGTTGACTTCGGGCATTATTTAACGTCCACGGGGTCTACGCCACCGCTAAACCAAAACGTATGACAAATTTCACCACCACATATACATACACCGATGTCTGTATCTGGAAGGGGGAAGACGGGGCAAAATGAATATCTGGACAATTTGCAAAACACCTGTGGCTAAATGCAGAACGACACACTGGTGTGTCGTCCCTTTTATGTGATGTTGCAGTGAACATTAGTGCATTAAAACTACCCTAAAGCAGATTGTTTTTAATCCACTGACGTACATTTATACGTCAAAATTCAGACCGCCGCACATTACACCCAGCTTTAATTCCTATAGGTACTTCCCGACCGCCCTTCCCGAGAACATGCCGACACGTGCGTAGCACGTGTGTGCCACGTATCGCGGGCCTGTTCCATCTATGTCACCGACCGGGAGAAACGTAACAGCTGGGACGCAATAAAGAAGAACCCCAGAATAGCTGAAGAGAAAAATATGCTAACGTGAAATGAACACGATTTGATAGCAGCACAACGAATGGCTCTACACGCTCTACACGCTCTACACGCTCTATACGCAGAGTTCCCCGGGGAAATAAACGTGTCAAACCAAGTAATTGTCAAAAGTGGAGTCTTCAGGTGAATGCGCGATACGATTATACTCTTGTTGTTGTTGTTGCTATTGTTGTTGTTGTTTGTTGTTGCTGCTGATGTTGTTGCTATTATTGTTGTTGTCGTTGTTGTTGTTGTTGTTGTTGCTGCCGTTGTTGTTGTTGCCGTTGTCGTTGTTGTTGTCGTTAATGTCGTTGTTGTTGTTGTTTGTTGTTTGCCCCTTCAAACAACATGTGACCGACATACTTAGTGAGTTGAAGGTTAGATGTCGGCCTGACAATTATCTTCAGCAAATTGCCAGATATAATGATTAAAGTTAATCATGTCGACCACGTAAACATATGCAGGCCTATGCACTTTTATTAAACCAAAATAATGTAAATTTGTTTAAAGTATTCATACACTTAATATTTCTACATCAATGAACCGGATTCCTGATGGGCTAAACATGCTTCAAACAATATGTTTACGTATTTATTTATTTATTTTCGGAAGAGTATCGCCCTATCCCTTTTTGATGCCGGTTTGTTTCGAATGTAAACATCGTGATACAGTGTAGTGTCTTCGTCACATAATTCAAATAACAAACGCATATAGCGGTTATAGTAGTTTATACATATGTAATATATAAACTATTATGACTATAGGCCTTACTTACATGAAACCCGCTGATGCTTGTCAGAATTATGCCTATCATCAAAGATATTTCATCTTCAATATATATATAATTTATATATATAATAATATATTTCGTAACGGTATGTATGGGGGCTGAGGGGCTAAACATCTCCAGGTCCCAAGCAAAAATATTGGTAGCTGTGCCGACGCCCGCGAATACAGAATTTCAAGTACAAAATCACCCAAGGCACTGTGACTCGTCTAGCTGGACATACCCGACTCACCACGGAAGGATGGTGTGGGGGATAGATTCTAAGCCACATAACGCGAGATCGATTCTACGTAGGTATAAAACGCCTAGGGTTACGCGGTTATCGGTCTGAGCGGATCGACGAATAACCGAGTGACGTTGGCAAAAGTTTCGCGTGTACGTTAGGTCCGATTCGTATCAAGGAAAGAGAACCTCTCTCTCCGGCTGTCGCGGACGGCTCCAGACGGATATATTGGTTTCGAGAGCGTCTTTCGTGTATTTCCGCGCACGTTTTTTATGCCGATAACAGCGTTTGCTGACTGACGAGGTGGACTACATATATATCCCAGAGCTGGCGGAAGTATGCTTTACAGACACGTTAATTATTACGTCGCCAACTGTGCGCACTTGGACGGATAGCTGGCGGCAACCTGGGGCCGTATATACAGTTGGCATACACACAAACATACGTGCTCGTTATATCACTTAAGTGTGCGCCCTCAAAAGTTAACCGCTGTCACAATTCCGGCCCGTGGCCTGGTTTATTTTCTCTCTGGAACACTCGTTGTGGTGTCGGGTGGGTAGTGTTGGAGATTTTCCTGGTCAAGGGATGTCGGACGTCTTTAAAAATGTCATCACCATTTTTATTGAAGCACAAATACTTCCTTCCAAACGGAACTATTCCCCCCAAGCGGAACTCTTTTACCTCAGCGTGGAGGGATGCGTACGCACCCATCACATCTCTAGTCTACGGGCCTACAATCCCTGCAATGTACTACCTAGATGCTATTTGGACACATTGCAGTGGTACTGCCTAGATGCTATTTGGACACATTGCAGTGGTACTACCTAGATACTATTTGGACACATTGCAGTGGTACTACCTAGATACTATTTGGACACATTGCAGTGGTACTACCTAGATACTATTTGGACACATTGCAGTGGTACTACCTAGATACTATTTGGACACATTGCAGTGGTACTACCTAGATACTATTTGGACACATTGCAGTGGTACTACCTAGATACTATTTGGACACATTGCAGTGGTACTACCTAGATACTATTTGGACACATTGCAGTGGTACTACCTAGATACTATTTGGACACATTGCAGTGGTACTACCTAGATGCTATTTGGACACATTGCAGTGGTACTACCTAGATACTATTTGGACACATTGCAGTGGTACTACCTAGATACTATTTGGACACATTGCAGTGGTACTACCTAGATACTATTTGGACACATTGCAGTGGTACTACCTAGATGCTATTTGGACACATTGCAGTGGTACTACCTAGATACTATTTGGACACATTGCAGTGGTACTACCTAGATACTATTTGGACACATTGCAGTGGTACTACCTAGATGCTATTTGGACACATTGCAGTGGTACTACCTAGATACTATTTGGACACATTGCAGTGGTACTACCTAGATGCTATTTGGACACATTGCAGTGGTACTACCTAGATGCTATTTGGACACATTGCAGTGGTACTACCTAGATGCTATTTGGACACATTGCAGTGGTACTACCTATATACTATTTGGACACATTGCAGTGGTACTACCTAGATACTATTTGGACACATTGCAGTGGTACTACCTAGATGCTATTTGGACATATTGCAGTGGTACACTTTCAACGGTGTAACACCAAAAAAGAAGGGGATGAAACCGAGTCAAATTTAGACGAAAACCTATGATTATAGACTTAGTAGGATTTTTTCGACAAATAAACGAGAACTGTGAACCCGGTATCACCTGTTTGGTTCGGGGGACCACTTTGCCCCTAGATCCCCTACACTTACACCGTTTACATGGGAGAAACATGAAGTTACTGTGAAACATTTATAAATATCTACTCCTTTGAATATATGCATCTATATTTATAAATTGTTTCTGCTAATTGGACATGTGACAGCTCTGGTGAGATTCTATATAACCACGCTGTTAGACCGTCCAGGATTTAGACATTTTAGATTGTCTGTTGACCTTTGTGTGTTCTCGTCGATCTTTCCTGACTGTTGTCACACGTTGTTCTCGGCTCGTGTTATCATCATATAATATATATTTTTATTCTTGCTGTTTCATTACTTTGGAATTAGTCATCATTAATAACGTATCTATACTTGTTAGATAAAATTACAAATGTTATGCGTAATAATAATAGTAAAAATGTAGCAGCCAGTATTCTTTTCTCTTATTGTTTTCTACCATTCAGGCGCGCTAATGGTTGTCACCGATGACGGTTTCGGCTGTGTCTGATTTGCGTGTGACAGAACCGCCATACAGTGGACCGCACAGGTTAGATAAATATGTCAGGGTTATTGCCGCTGGCCTATTTAGGTAAAGAAGTATTGTTTCAGTTGGTCGTGTAGGCCCAACGGCTATTCCTTGATGACAACGGTGACCATGCACGTGACCGTAACTGACATTAAGGGGGTGTATCTTTATAGGTGAGTGTGTATATCATCGACCTAGCTGCGCTATGAGTCACGGCGTCATGGGACAGACACAGTAACACCCTTGTGACGTTGACTCTTGGCTGGTGGCCAACTGGTAAACACACCAACAGTGTGCGTGGTACTGCCAACACCTGGCGCTATGAGATTACGTTACGCGTCAATTCCCCTTTGAGGTATTGTGTTTAAAAAGAGCGCAGACAAGCGAAATGTGTCAGCGCTCGCTTTAATTATATATCTAACTGCACTAGTAACATTTACGTACGTAAGTTCAGAGGCCAGAAAGCACAGAGGAACCAATAGTATGGTTGCGCATTCCACGACGCAGGAGCTTAGGAAATACCCGAGAAAAAAAGAACAGTCCGATTGTATTCAACGGCAAAACCAGTCTTATAAGTGACGTATAGTTTAGCGCGAGGTTGTTTCCACCGTTACCCTGAATCACCCGTGGGTGGTGATTATTACTTCGCTGAATCAGTGGGCTTAAATGTGGGAATCACGCGAATGCAACGCACATCAAGCTCCTCAACGATACTGCCAAAAGCTAGTAGAGCGTGTGTAGAAATTGAACGATTTGTTTTTGAACGTTTCGCGGGAGCGTAATTCAAACTGTGATTAATGTTTCTGGAATATTAAACGCAATTTAGCCGAGCGAGCAGTAGACCTATAGCTTCAATATATCATTATAGCATTAGGCTACACTAACAAATGAGGAACATACTACAGACATTTTATATCTCGGTTTAAGAACATTTAGTTCAGCAGTTCTGTCGTGGGCAAAAGTCATCGTCGTCGTCATCATTAAGAACTAAGCAGTCCGGTGGACCCATAGAAGTTGGTCACAACAATTATGCGGTTATGGGTCTATATTTTGTCCCACGTTAGTCATACACAACTTCCCATGTTCAGTAGCAATTATCCTGAAGCAAGTCATTTCTAGATACGTTAAAGACTAAGTGAAATGGAATGTTAAATGTCTTTGAAACTTCGCATACGTAAACCTAATACTCTTGTCAAGTAATGGGCCAACTATGAAGCCTGTTCATTGCGAACTCATGTCACTAAACCCGCTCAAACGTAGCCATTTGAGTGTCACAAAGCAACCAGCTCATCAGATGTTGCTGACGTCATTACAGGCAATGCCGCTGAGCGCGCCCTACCCTTTAGCACGGCGAGCTAAATCCTAGCGGTGCTACCTGCGGTGACGTCACAACGACTGTTAGGTATCGTAACAAACTGTGCAGAAAAGTGCGACCAATAGAGGCTTTGAACAGAGTGACGGAAGGGGTTAAAAAGTTAGTTGAATATCAGGACACTATTTTAGAGTATATTTCGTTCAGATTGGGATGAAAAGGTTCATTTCGCTTAGTCTTTAAGTTTGGTCTTCCTGGTTTTTTCAGTTCACGTTTTGGTTGCCAATTAATCAATCCCAGACCAACATAATTAATTGCAATTACAGACGTTCTAGCAAAAATGCCCATCCTCCGGGCAGTGCTCCTTACACACGAATACTGTAGACGCTTTCCCGGAGAACTTGTCAACAATAATGACGTTTGTTATGACATAATTTCGATCAGTTTTTCGCGTTCACGAACGTAACGTCAAACATCCCCAATCGCAGAAAATACGCGTAACGTTAGGAACAATCGATTACGTCCATCTAACATACGGGATGAACCCTAAAACCGGCAAGAACCGAAATGACAATTTCGAGAAAAAATAAAGGTGCTCCTTTTCTTCCGAAAGGTCGTCGATAAATCTCTGAACGGTTATCGCCCAATATAGAATCCGTCTAGGAGGAAAACGTTAACATACCCCCCGCCCCACACACAAATGCGCACGCATGCACGCACACTCACGTCACACACGCACGCACACACGCACACACGCACGCACTCACACGCACACGATCGCAGTTACACATCAGTAAATGCAATGTGTCATGGTTCTAATTAATGACGCACGTCCTATTGACTTCATGAAACTAGCGAGTTTACTTGATATATTTATAGCAGCCCCTACAACGCGATATAACGGCAAACGCAACAACTCTTCCCGGGCGATGGGCGACCCCACAACGCCGCGGGCTACTCGGCGTGTTTGATGCCCCGTCGGCCGGCCGTCACGGACATCGACCCTGGATGCGCTCGTAATGTCGACTTCCTGTAGTCGTGTTTCAGTAGCGCTCATCCCCGTGGCCGCCAGGTCTCGGTGGTGCGATTGCCAGCAGCCCGGACCGTTTGCGTGATCACGCCCCGACAGCAGACAGCTGTCCAAGGTCTGGTTTATTTCCTTGGTCGGCAGCGAGCGAGTGCTAGGCGCCGGGCCTGACTCATCGCGACCGGCCTTCGCTGTACCCCCCGAGGGACTCGGGGTGCGTACACCTTTGCTGTACCCCGGGGGTACTCGGGGTGCGTAAACCCTCGCCAAAAATAACCTGGCGTGAAATGTGCAGTTTTTCAAAGACAAAGAAGCATCAGGGAATATTATCATTGTGTTTCTTGCGTGTGTCAGTGAAGGAAATATATCGAATGTACAAAGATTGAATACGGCGGTTAATTTGTTTGTTTAGGTAACAAAAAGCATACTATCTTCTATTTTGATTTTGTCGAGAATTATTTTTTATTAATTGACAAAAACGTTACTACAGGAGGATGGTAAAACAAGAAACCGTACGTATAGTGTTATATCAAAACCGCATCGTCTAATGTCGTGCACATTATGGAAATATATGGCTCACTTTAACATTCAAACGGAAACTAAATAGCGTCAACAAGAATTTATAACCCGTGATATATTAACCTGGGTTAAATCTTTGTAGCGACTGCCTATGTCACCATTTTTATTACTGTATACATGCAATAAATGTATAGTCTCTTATATATATATTTTATTCATGTCATATTTTGTAAAAAAGCGCAGCGTAACCCGCGCCAGGGGAGCACGTTCCCTGCTCCCCTCCGCGTAGGCTACGCATGCACGTAACTCAGTCTCTTGTCAAAAAACCTTGATCAGCGATGATATACCTCTTGTCAAAAGTGTAACTCTTGGTCAAGTGTACCTTCAACCTAACCCTAATCCTAACCTCCAACCTAAACCTAATCCTAAACTCCAACCTAGTCCTAAACCTAACCTTTTTCCCATCAGACCAACCATTTGTATGGAGGAGTAGCATCGGGTCATCAGGTGTTTCCGAGGCGGTGGTATCTCCATTAAATCTCTTTCAATATTTTTAGGTCCATTCAACCCAATTAGTTGCGCCAAGGGGTTCTGCACCCCACCGCATGTCTTATATCTTCGGTTCTACAGCAATACAGCAACCAGCAGCAACAACAAATTAAGACAGCGCCGATTATATTTGGTAAGGATTTCGTGTTTGCTTTGCAATGTCCTAAGAAACATGTTTTTGAGTGAAATTAATAAATTCTCCTCCGAACCATGGTTATCAGAAATAAATTACACCGATCCAAACCTTTCAGGACCTTATTATTGCTACTTATGACGTTCGATGAGTCAAGGGTTGTCAATTTGAATGTAGATTCCACGTATATTGTCTCTTTCCGTTGACGAAGTTCGCGAATAATTCTTCCTGTCAACGGTGATTTTATCCAAATCTCGAAACCATCGGTTACGCCGAAAGGAGCAATATGAATAGGACATGGACATTTCGATGTCGAAAGTCAAACTGGTTGTCTAATAGAAATAATGTGCAAATGTCACGAGATGACGTCATCACCGTTTGGATGACGTCATCACCGTTTGGATGACGCTTACGCATAAAGCAATGTCGGACTAGCTAGGAGGACTCGCGCCAATTCCAGTCTGCTTCTATTCTCGTCCAGTAAACAATTACAAAAGAAAGGCATTTGAACTGACTATTAGAACTAATTTATCAATATTTTTCATCACGATGTATCTAAAGTAAGCCTACGAGTTTGCTGAGGAACTGCGATGTTTCTTGTAATTCTATTGTTTGAACCTGCTACAGTTGGTGAAGGGAGGACAAGAATGTGATGTGCTGTTCTCCAGGGTTCTGTTCTTGGACCTTTGCTTTTCACTCTCTACACACCACCGCTAGGCTCTCTTATTAACAGTCATAATCTAAACCATCATCTTTATGCAGATGATACCCATATTTACATTTCTTTATCTACGCACAATACTAAGTGCTCCTTCAATTAGCTCAGAAATTGTCTTAATGACATTTTCGTTTGGATGACTGAGAGTAAATTAAACTTAAATGCTGATAAAACAGAGTTTCTTATAATTGGTACACAAAGGCAGCGTGACAAAGTAAAACTATCTTTTCTCCCACACCCATGCTTAGCCAGTATGTTACGCCTGCACCTCCAGCACAATATCTTGGAGTAATTTTTTATGATAATTTCACTTTTAGACGGCATATTTCTCAAACTTGTCGTTGCTGTTATTTTGAGATTCCTGATTTACGACGTATTCGCCGTTTCTTGCCTCTTTCTGTTGCAAAGACTGTCGCAACCTCACTCGTCTCTAGTAGGCTTCACTGTTGTAATGCCCTTTTTTCACAACATCGCCCTTAAGGATATTACTAGGTTACAACGTGTACAGAATTGCTTAGCCAGGGTTGTGACTCAGTCTCCGTGGGTTTCTCACTCAGTGCCTCTTCTGAAGTCCTTTCACTAGCTTCCTGTACGATATCGTATTATTTTAAAATCTGTATCATTATCTATCAGGAACTTTCCAGCATATTTATATTCATTGCTTACTCCTGTAAAAGCCTGTCCAGCTTCGATCATCTAGTTCTGATTTATTTTTTGTTCCTAGAGTCAAAACTAATATTGGAAGTAGGGTATTTTCTGTTGCTGTACCAACGCTCTGGAATATGCTCCCTCTTAGTGTTAGATCAGTTGGTAATAATATTCAATTTCGCCCTCATTTAAAAACTTACCGTTACAACCGTGCGTATCCACCTTAGCTCCTTGGCGTATCGATCCATCTGTTGACGACTTTAATGTGGCTTATCGATTCTGATATTGACTAACCCTTTTGTATTGATGCGCCTCTGAGTCTGGTTTCCAAGGATTTAGGCACAACAAATGTTACATTATTATTATTAATATTATTATTATTAATACAGACTGACTATTAATTAGATTATTTACACGATGCCGCATAGGTATACAGCTGCTGATTTCTTGCATTCACCACTACTATGTTCGTTCATACAAGAAACATGTCGTATGCTTGCATCGATGAATGAAGAGAACGTAATTCACAACAACAATAGTTTGCGGTTAAATTAAATTATATTAATTCATTTTATATCTAGGAGACAGACGAATTGTGTATCCATTGTCAACGTTAAGTTTCAATATGACTTTTGCGTTTTAATACGACCGTTCCTTGAAGACATGACTCAATTTCAAGGAACGTTTCTCCACTGGGTCCCATGCTTTGCGTTTCACCTTACTGGGGAAATAACACAGATTTCCGTGCCAGAGAAATGCTACACCAGCAGACAGCATCAGCTAAAGTATCATTCTCTGCAGGATGTGAGCCGTGTTTCTCTAAACACCCTCTCGGTTTCATTTGGATTACGGGAAATGTAACCACGAGTGTAATAAATACACGTCATTGAATTGCATACGCCGAGTGAAACAGAACACTGAGAGTACAGCAAAATTATCAATTTCCCTTAACAAGAACACTGTACACTGATAACAGTTTGTTGGACACCCGTTTAGCTTACTGCGAGTGGGCTTACTGTGACAGAGTTTAAACACGTCTGTTCAAACGCAACGTATTTAATGGTGATTAGTGTTATTTTGGTAATTTATTACATACATTGGCATAGGAACGTGAATATCAGGTGACTGAGGCTCTCTAAAACCTACAGTTGCACCCTGCTTGTGGCTCCCCAAAACATATTGAAGCTCTCAAAAACCTTCCATTTGCCCCCTATCGAGGCCCCCAAAACTAAACCCCAAGCCCCCCCACCGGAACCGACCCGTATGATTTTTTTAATTCGAAGGAGCTATGATTGTTCGTAATTTTTCGCCTTTCTTAATTTCTTACTATTTCTCTCCTCTTAGAGAGAGGGTGTTGATAGCAGGCATCAGTGAATACGTCCACGCCTCCAGTGATCAGACGTTATTTCGTCACGGTTGTAACAACGGCCTTTGGGAATTCATTCCAAAGGGCTTCGACACTCGGTAAGAATGTCGTTTAGGATTCAACCGTAAGCACTTCCCAGAATGAAACTTCGCGGAAATAACAGACTGCGCTGAAGAAACCGACTCGCCAAATTGTGATTAATACTACGAAGTCTGGCCAGAACAAAAAAAACTGGTCTGAGTCGGCGGCGATGATGTATTCCCAGACGTCACACCGTGTTACTTCCTTCGTGGAGATGATATACGCAATGCTCCAGAAGAAACCACAAGTTCGGAGTTACGTGGATCATATTCTCTAGGGCTGTAATTATGAACTGCTTCCGGCCAATAAACCTAGTTGAAAATGTTGGTCTGGATCTGAATCGGGACACTTACTCAGCAAAATCCCACCTGGATACTGCGCTGAGGGTTTATAACTTTCAGAGAATCCTTCTCTAGAGTTAGTGAGTCCATGACAGGTTTACATATTGGCTCCGTGCGTAGATCCTTTTATTGGCATAGACACCAAGTAGAAGGGAACAACGGCGTCTAGTGCATCTTGTATTGGCATAGACACCAAGTAGAAGGGACCAACGGCGTCTAGTGCATCTTGTATTGGCATAGGCACCAAGTAGAAGGGACCAACGGCGTCTAGTGCATCTTGTATTGGCGTAGGCACCAAGCAGAAAGGACCAACAGCTATAGTGCATCTTGTATTGGCGTAGACACTAGTAGAAGGAACCATCGGTTTATAGTGCATCTTGTATTGGCGTAGGCACCAAGTAGAAGGGACCAACGGCTTCTAGTGCATCTTGTATTGGAATAGGCACCAAGTAGAAGGGACCAACGGCGTCTAGTGCATCTTGTATTGGCGTAGGCACCAAGCAGAAAGGACCAACGGCTAATAGTGCATCTTGTATTGGCGTAGACACTAGTAGAAGGGACCAACGGTTTATAGTGCATCTTGTAATGGCGTAGGCACCAAGTAGAAGGGACCAACGGCTTCTAGTGCATCTTGTATTGGCGTAAGCACCAAGTAGAAAGGACCAACGGCTAATAGTGCATCTTGTATTGGCGTAGACACTAGTAGAAGAGACCAACGGTTTATAGTGCATCTTATATTAGCGTAGACACCAAATAGAAGGGACCAACGGCTTCTAGTGCATCTTGTATTGGCGTAGACACCAAGTAGAAGGGACCAACGGTTTCTAGTGCATATTGTATTGGTGTAGGCACCAAGTAGAAGGGACCAACGGCTTCTAGTGCATCTTGTATTGGCGTAGGCACCAAGTAGAAAGGACCAACGGCTAATAGTGCATCTTGTATTGGCGTAGACACTAGTAGAAGGGACCAACGGTTTATAGTGCATCTTGTATTGGCGTAGGCACCAAGTAGAAAGGACCAACGGCTAATAGTGCATCTTGTATTGGCGTAGACACTAGTAGAAGGGACCAACGGTTTATAGTGCATCTTGTATTGGCGTAGGCACCAAGTAGAAAGGACCAACGGCTTATAGTGCACCTTGTATTGGCGTAGACACCAAGTAGAAGGGTCAAACGACTAATAGTGCATCTTGTATTGACATAGACACCAAGTAGAAAGGACCAACGACATATAGTGCATCTTTTATTGACGTAGACACCAAGTAAAAAAGACCAACGGCTTATAGTGCATCTTTTATTGGCGTAGACACCAAGTAAAAAGTACCAACGGCTTATAGTGCATCGTTTATTGGTTTTCCTTAGTTATAAAATGGTTACTTTTATAAAGAACAACCAAAGAGAAATGCAATCGGTGTGTTAACCGCACTTTCGTGTGCCTAGACTGTCGTTACCGTTAACGTATGGTCCGACTATAATGACATACTACTACCAGAGACACGTGGAGGCACTTCTACTTACGTTCTCTTACATCTTTATATGATACTACCAGAAACACGTGAAGGCACTTCTACTTACGTTCTCTTACATCTTTACATGATACTACCAGAGGCACGTGGAGGCACTTCTACTTACGTTCTCTTACATCTTTATATGATACTACCAGAAACACGTGAAAGCACTTCTACTTACGTTCTCTTACATCTTTATATGATACTACCAGAGACACGTAAAGACACTTCTACTTACGTTCTCTTACATCTTTATATGATACTACCATAGACACGTGAAGGCACTTCTACTTACGTCCTCTTACATCTTGATATGATACTACCAGAGACACGTGAAGGCACTTCTACTTACGTTCTCTTACATCTTTATATGATACTACCATAGACACGTGAAGGTACTTCTACTTACGTTCTCTTACATCTTTATATGATACTACCATAGACACGTGAAGGCACTTCTACTTACGTTCTCTTACATCTTTATATGATACTACCAGAGACACGTGAAGGCACTTCTACTTACGTTCTCTTACATCTTTATATGATACTACCAGAGACACGTAAAGACACTTCTACTTACGTTCTCTTACATCTTTATATGATACTACCATAGACACGTGAAGGCACTTCTACTTACGCCCTCTTACATCTTGATATGATACTACCAGAGACACGTGAAGGCACTTCCACTTACGTCCTCTTACATCTTGATATGATACTACCAGAGACACGTGGAGGCACTTCTACTTACGTCCTCTTACATCTTTATATGATACTACCAGAGACACGTGAAGGCACTTCCACTTACGTCCTCTTACATCTTGATATGATACTACCAGAGACACGTGGAGGCACTTCTACTTACGTCCTCTTACATCTTGATATGATACTACCAGAGACACGTGAAGGCACTTCGACTTACGTCCTCTTACATCTTTATATGATACTAGTAGAGAGACGTGAAGGCACTTCTACTTACGTCCTCTTACATCTTGATATGATACTACCAGAGACACGTGGAGGCACTTCTACTTACGTCCTCTTACATCTTGATATGATACTACCAGAGACACGTGGAGGCACTTCCACTTACTTCCTCTTACATCTTTACATGATACTACCAGAGACACGTGAAGACACTATTTAAGAAAGTGAATGCAGGCCTACAACATGAACAGTTTTTACGTATTTGATCGTACTTGCTACCATAATGTGCGTGTGTGTGTATGTGCGCGCGCGCGCGCGTGTGTGTGTGTGTGTGTGCGTGTGCGTGTGCGTGTGTGTTAGTGCCTTGCGCGGGCCTAGAAATGTTGCCCTAGCCCGGCCCGCACTTGGCTAATTAGGTATTTTAGAATTTGCCCATCAATTACTTGACTGGAGTTACCATGCAGTAATGTATGTCCAGCATGGCCCTCGTCCTTCATATGACATATTAAATGTAGTCATAGGTTCAACAATAACCATTAAATTTAATATCCATTTAAATACACGTTCATACGGTTAATTTTGTTATACCATACATTATAGTATTTCTAGGATATAGCTAATGAAAATAAATATTAGCTAGTTAACCCCATTACAATTACACAGATTTAATGTGTTTATAGCATGCAAAGCCAATGTTAATCCATGCATAATTGTCATAGAATGATGACAAGTAGGACCTAGTCAAGCACCAACTGGGGTAGTAGCAACTTGCTGCGTGATAGACATTAAACACAAGACAGTGGGGTAGCCCTGGGCACTAAATGTCACTTAATCACGTACATTACTGGGTCCACTAGATAGTGGACAGAAAACTGGGCACAGTCCAGTGGGTCAGTTGACTGGTCAGCATTAGTACTAAGCAAACGTAACACAGGAAGGCATCATTGGGAGGGTTGGCCGTCGATCTGTAAACAGTTTGATCACCTCTACAAAACTATGTCTCAAGTAAACAGTAGGGGCTGGCTTATGACAGCCAACTATTATGCTGTGATATTAACTTGGGAGAAAAAAGAAGACACAATATATTGAATATATATTTGGACACTTCCACCGTGACTGTCGATTCATGTTGAGCAAAATTATGCAAAACAATTTATATTTCCTTATGTAACATATTATTTCAAATCATTCAAATTGTGTCTGTAGTTAGCTTGAACCAAGTGCCAAGTGTTGTTGCAAATAATATTATTAATGTTTCACCCTAAATTCTAAGGTAACACTTGCAGAATGTGTGAGCCGCCACAGGCTTCGTTTAGTCCTTGACATTAACAGACCTGGGACCGAGTACATTTTCCTGAGTGTGGGTACAGTGATGATGGATGAGAACGAGTACATTATTCTCACCAGTACAAGTACGTTTTTTAATATTACATAATAACGTATTTTAAATTATTAATTATTATATTTGATAAAAATCGCAAAAGTGCACATTCAATGGCAGTCCTAGCCAAAGCAGCCAACAGGAGGATTTGTAACGTGACAACACATTGGTCACTTGCCTTTGTTTACAGTACATTCATTGTTATGACAAACTTGAGAGTCATTGTTAGCACTTGCAATGAAGGGTCAGTTAGGAATCCTTCACATCTAGAGTCCTCCCCGTCTAGAGTCCTCCCCATCTAGAGTCCTCCAGGTCACAAAATAGTACTAGTCCATTAGTGCCTTGCACAAGCCTAGAAATCTTAGCTACTGAGCTACAACTTTGATGAAGCTAGTTGTCTTCCAGTCCAACCACTAGTACTACCTGTAGTGCCTGTTTACCATACCTCCAGCCACTGCCAGCCAGGGAGACAAGGACCCAGCGAGATTCTAGACATCACCAAGCTAGTTGTCTTCCAGTCCAACCACTAGTACTACCTGTAGTGCCTATTTACCATACCTCCAGCCACTGCCAGCCAGGGAGACAGGGACTCAGCGAGATTCTAGACATTACCAAGCTAGTTGTCTTCCAGTCCAACCACTACTACTACCTGTAGTGCCTGTTTACCATACCTCCAGCCACTGCCAGCCAGGGAGACAGGGACTCAGCGAGATTCTAGACATCACCAAGCTAGTTGTCTTCCAGTCCAACCACTAGTACTACCTGTAGTGCCGGTTTACCATACCTCCAGCCACTGCCAGCCAGGGAGACAGGGACCCAGCGAGATTCTAGACATCACCAAGCTAGTTGTTTTCCAGTCCAACCACTAGTACTACCTGTAGTGCCGGTTTACCATACCTCCAGCCACTGCCAGCCAGGGAGACAGGGACTCAGCGAGATTCTAGACATCACCAAGCTAGTTGTCTTCCAGTCCAACCACTACTACTACCTGTAGTGCCTGTTTACCATACCTCCAGCCACTGCCAGCCAGGGAGACAGGGACCCAGCGAGATTCTAGACATCACCAAGCTAGTTGTCTTCCAGTCCAACCACTAGTACTATCTGTAGTGCCTGTTTACCATACCTCCAGCCACTGCCAGCCAAGGAGACAAGGACCCAGCGAGATTCTAGACAGCACCAAGCTAGTTGTCTTCCAGTCCAACCACTAGTACTACCTGTAGTGCCTATTTACCATACCTCCAGCCACTGCCAGCCAGGGAGACAGGGACTCAGCGAGATTCTAGGCATTACCAAGCTAGTTGTCTTCCAGTCCAACCACTAGTACTACCTGTAGTGCCTATTTACCATACCTCCAGCCACTGCCAGCCAGGGAGACAGGGACCCAGCGAGATTCTAGACATCACCAAGCTAGTTGTCTTCCAGTCCAACCACTAGTACTACCTGTAGTGCCTGTTTACCATACCTCCAGCCACTGCCAGCCAGGGAGACAGGGACCCAGCGAGATTCTAGACATCACCAAGCTAGTTGTCTTCCAGTCCAACCACTAGTACTACCTGTAGTGCCTGTTTACCATACCTCCAGCCACTGCCAGCCAGGGAGACAGGGACTCAGCGAGATTCTAGACATTACCAAGCTAGTTGTCTTCCAGTCCAACCACTAGTACTACCTGTAGTGCCTATTTACCATACCTCCAGCCACTGCCAGCCAGGGAGACAGGGACCCAGCGAGATTCTAGACATCACCAAGCTAGTTGTCTTCCAGTCCAACCACTAGTACTACCTGTAGTGCCTGTTTACCATACCTCCAGCCACTGCCAGCCAGGGAGACAAGGACCCAGCGAGATTCTAGACATCACCAAGCTAGTTGTCTTCCAGTCCAACCACTAGTACTACCTGTAGTGCCTATTTACCATACCTCCAGCCACTGCCAGCCAGGGAGACAGGGACTCAGCGAGATTCTAGACATTACCAAGCTAGTTGTCTTCCAGTCCAACCACTACTACTACCTGTAGTGCCTGTTTACCATACCTCCAGCCACTGCCAGCCAGGGAGACAGGGACTCAGCGAGATTCTAGACATCACCAAGCTAGTTGTCTTCCAGTCCAACCACTAGTACTACCTGTAGTGCCGGTTTACCATACCTCCAGCCACTGCCAGCCAGGGAGACAGGGACCCAGCGAGATTCTAGATATCACCAAGCTAGTTGTTTTCCAGTCCAACCACTAGTACTACCTGTAGTGCCGGTTTACCATACCTCCAGCCACTGCCAGCCAGGGAGACAGGGACTCAGCGAGATTCTAGACATCACCAAGCTAGTTGTCTTCCAGTCCAACCACTACTACTACCTGTAGTGCCTGTTTACCATACCTCCAGCCACTGCCAGCCAGGGAGACAGGGACCCAGCGAGATTCTAGACATCACCAAGCTAGTTGTCTTCCAGTCCAACCACTAGTACTATCTGTAGTGCCTGTTTACCATACCTCCAGCCACTGCCAGCCAAGGAGACAAGGACCCAGCGAGATTCTAGACAGCACCAAGCTAGTTGTCTTCCAGTCCAACCACTAGTACTACCTGTAGTGCCTATTTACCATACCTCCAGCCACTGCCAGCCAGGGAGACAGGGACTCAGCGAGATTCTAGGCATTACCAAGCTAGTTGTCTTCCAGTCCAACCACTAGTACTACCTGTAGTGCCTATTTACCATACCTCCAGCCACTGCCAGCCAGGGAGACAGGGACCCAGCGAGATTCTAGACATCACCAAGCTAGTTGTCTTCCAGTCCAACCACTAGTACTACCTGTAGTGCCTGTTTACCATACCTCCAGCCACTGCCAGCCAGGGAGACAGGGACCCAGCGAGATTCTAGACATCACCAAGCTAGTTGTCTTCCAGTCCAACCACTAGTACTACCTGTAGTGCCTGTTTACCATACCTCCAGCCACTGCCAGCCAGGGAGACAGGGACCCAGCGAGATTCTAGACATCACCAAGCTAGTTGTCTTCCAGTCCAACCACTAGTACTACCTGTAGTGCCTGTTTACCATACCTCCAGCCACTGCCAGCCAGGGAGACAGGGACTCAGCGAGATTCTAGACATTACCAAGCTAGTTGTCTTCCAGTCCAACCACTAGTACTACCTGTAGTGCCTGTTTACCATACCTCCAGCCACTGCCAGCCAGGGAGACAGGGACCCAGCGAGATTCTAGACATCACCAAGCTAGTTGTCTTCCAGTCCAACCACTAGTACTACCTGTAGTGCCTGTTTACCATACCTCCAGCCACTGCCAGCCAGGGAGACAGGGACCCAGCGAGATTCTAGACATCACCAAGCTAGTTGTCTTCCAGTCCAACCACTAGTACTACCTGTAGTGCCTGTTTAATATACATCCAGCCACTGCCAGCCAGGGAGACAGGGACCCAGCGAGATTCTAGACATCACCAGATAATTAAGAGATAGCTGTCTAGTTAAGATTGTGCTAATAAAACTGACAGGAAACATACATTAACTGTGCTAAATACTCCAGTCACAATTATTAATGTTTAGGAATTGCCAGTAGATTATTCAAGGATTATATTACAAATACATGATTACGAAACTATGAACATATTTCATTGTTCTTATTTTATTTAAAATGTCTTATTAGCTCTATTAAAATATTTCACCGTATTAAAATCATATCTTGGCTTTGGAAGTTCCAAAAATAATCCGCGTTTAACCATTATCAAATTAATATGTAATATTTTTATTACATCCAGGACATGTCCCAGGCTCGGTCCAGACCCACAAATGTTTGTCCCAAACCCGCAGAGTTTACTATTTTGCAGCCCAGGCCCGGCCCGCAAATTTTTTATGAGGCCCAGCCCGGCCCGTGGGCCCAAAGCCCGGGCCGCGCAGGACACTAGTGTGTGTGTTTGTGTGTGTGTGTGTGTGTGTGTGTGTGCGCGCGTGCGTGAGTGAGTGAATGAGACGAGCGAGCGAGTGCGCGTGCATGTATGAGTGCGCATGTATATGTATGAGTGCGCATTTAACTTCGGCGTTTGATGTTATTCAATAAATTATGCGGTCTGATTCTGCCAGCGAAATAATAAATGTATACATGGCACGCGGATATAATTGATCGTCTTTTGCGCCGTTTTATCTTGCATATTATCTAAAAACATATTGACATGGAGTCAAGGCAAGTGATGTAATAGAGTGTATGGGACAGGCTGATTCGCTCGATATTTGTATATCATTCAAAAGATGGACGATCTCAAAATGCAAAGGTAAGATACTTGGCCACACATTAGGGGAAACCCGGAGGACGCGTACACTTCCGACAACGGCACCACATCAAAGGGTTGATGATGCGGCCTCGTTGCAGATGTCTTGCCTTCGTTAGACTTTGTTGATTCTCGTTGCTTCCTTTGGGGAAGGCGTCCCGCCACTAACTGCGATGGCTTCCTGTTGACATTTCCCACAGGAATGTATTAGGCTACGATCCACCAGATCTACCGTCGACTATGTGTTCACGAAATGTCTTGCCTAGAACTTCCTTCGTTTATTATTACCTCGATTATTTAAATGTCGTGTTACATAGATCGGTCTATGCCATAAGTAGAGCTTCCGTCTGCCTTATTTAGCAGAAACATGCGAGGTTATAATTCACAATGGCTCATTACAGACACAACGTCTTATACATAAGGAAGACTGTATTATGCATAAATTGCTTCTCATTATTATGTGTGTCTGGCTACCACCTGGAATAATTATAAATTGCTAAATGTATAGCTGCCAATTATCCTGTGAAATCCGGGAGTCTTCCGGATTTTTTGTGTATCTCCGCACCCCCCGTCTCCGATATCAAGATCCGCAAGACTCCGAGACAGCGAGACAAGACAGCGCGACACGCGAAGGGTGCTTAAACTCTGATGAATCTCCCGGATTTCAACAAAAAAGTTGGCAGGTGTATAAATGCATTTCATGAATCTTTGCTCTCAAGAGCATTGAGAAATACATTAGAAAGAAAATTACGCTATTTGTCTTTCGTCGTTAATGCATGCGAATACTGTAAATGAATGAAACACTTTAAACCGCATCAGAAACGACACGAACTCGATGGTGATATTGGCCATAGTATTAATCCTGTAGGACTCAAGCAACAGCGTTAAATTGAAGTCATAAAGATTATCACAATCTGCACCCCCTTGAAGGTCATCAAAAACCTCCAACTGAATCCCCCTTGGGACTCATCAAAAATCTTCAACTATAACCCCTTGAGGCTGGCTAAAAATCTCCAACAACATCCCACCGAGGCTCACCAAAACTAACCCCACCGAGGCTCACCAAACTAGCCCCACCGAGGCTCACCAAACTATCCCCACCCAGGCTCACCAAACTTCTTATGGGAACTCCCTTTAAACTCGCTATCCGTGATACAGTGAAATGTGATTGACAGTGATACAATGAAATGACACTGCTGTATCGATGGCACAGCTGAATACTTTAACATGTCCTATTCACAATGGTAAGTCAGTTGCTAGTGTCACAGCTCTGCCTTGTGTTTATACTAGTGTCAAACACTAGTGACATGAGAAATGTCGATCATAGCTGTGCCTAATGTCGATACTAGTGTCAGTGACACTAACAACGTTGTCACAGTTACACTTTCTGTCGGGTCTAGTGTCACAGACTGGTGACGTGAGATGTATCACCTTGCGTCAGTAATAGTTTCATACACTAGTGACATAAGACGTGCCACAGCTGCACCTTGCGTCAGTAATAATGTCATACATTAGTGACATAAGACGTGCCACAGCTGCACCTTGCGTCAGTAATAATGTCATACACTAGTGACATAAGACGTGCCACAGCTGCATCTTGCGTCGTAGCTTCAGTGGCGCATCCTTGATTCGCCAGTGAGTCACTCGTAACTTGAGTGTGTGATCTTTGCGTAGAATATCCTCGTTACATCTGATGTCCACGTGCTTGCACTTGTCAATGTTGTTGTAGAGTTTGCAGGCGAGGAACTTCTTGAGATGAGAGATAGTGGCGAGAGATAAACACCGGATGTAGTTCCTCTTGAGTGCCTTGATCTGGTTGTTGTGACACTCCAGACAGAGGTTTACCTGCTCGTCGCCACGGTAACGATCTCCGTTCTCCTTCTCTACAGAGCTCGCCAGACTTCCGTTGGTCAGCTTCTCGTCCACTGAGAGAGACCGTGGTATCTCCAGTCCCTTCCTCTTGTAGAAGTCTTATTGTCGCTTCAGTTGCATTTCTTGTATACGTGGCACTAACGTGTAGACTATGTCTTGCATGGTTCTGTCATGACTGGTGTAGTTATGAGGGTGACTTTGGTGGATGACGATCTCACACTTGGGACAGGTGACATTTTTCTCAAGGTACTTCACAATACAACTCTTGCAGAACGTATGTAGACACTCTGTGATGGTAGTGGCTTCAATCAAGTAGACCTGTGCTTACAAGTATGCAGACACTATGTGATGGTAGTGGCCTCAATCAAGTAGACCTGTACTCACACGTACGTAGACACTCTGTGATGGTAGTGGTCTCAATCAAGTAGACCTGTACTTACACGTACGTAGACACTCTGTGATGGTAATGGCCTCAATCAAGTAGACCTGTACTCACAGGTACGTAGACACTCTGTGATGGTAGTGGCCTCAATCAAGTAGACCTGTACTCACAGGAACGTAGACACTCTGTGATGGTAGTGGCCTCAATCAAGTAGACCTGTACTCACAGGTACGTAGACACTCTGTGATGGTAGTGGCCTCAATCAAGTAGACCTGTACTCACACGTATGTAGACACTCTGTGATGGTAGTGGCCTCAATCAAGTAGACCTGTACTCACAGGTACGTAGACACTCTGTGATGGTAGTGGCCTCAATCAAGTAGACCTGTATTTACACGTACGTAGACACTCCGTGATGGTAGTGGCCTCAATCAAGTAGACCTGTACTCACACGTACGTAGACACTCTGTGATGGTAGTGGCCTCAATCAAGTAGACCTGTACTCACACGTACGTAGACACTCTGTGATGGTAGTGGCCTCAATCAAGTAGACCTGTACTCACAGGAACGTAGACACTCTGTGATGGTAGTGGCCTCAATCAAGTAGACCTGTACTCACAGGTACGTAGACACTCTGTGATGGTAGTGGCCTCAATCAAGTAGACCTGTACTCACACGTATGTAGACACTCTGTGATGGTAGTGGCCTCAATCAAGTAGACCTGTACTCACAGGTACGTAGACACTCTGTGATGGTAGTGGCCTCAATCAAGTAGACCTGTATTTACACGTACGTAGACACTCCGTGATGGTAGTGGCCTCAATCAAGTAGACCTGTACTCACACGTACGTAGACACTCTGTGATGGTAGTGGCCTCAATCAAGTAGACCTGTACTCACACGTACGTAGACACTCTGTGATGGTAGTGGCCTCAATCAAGTAGACCTGTACTCATACGTATGTAGACACTCCGTGATGGTAGTGGCCTCAATCAAGTAGACCTGTACTTACACGTATGTAGACACTCTGTGATGGTAGTGGCCTCAATCAAGTAGACCTGTGTTTACACGTACGTAGACACTCCGTGATGGTAGTGGCCTCAATCAAGTAGACCTGTACTTACACGTACGTAGACACTCTGTGATGGTAGTGGCCTCAATCAAGTAGACCTGTACTCACAGGTACGTAGACACTTTGTGATGGTAGTGGCCTCAATCATGTAGACCTGTACTTACACGTATGTAGACACTCCGTGATGGTAGTGGCCTCAATCAAGTAGACCTGTGTTTACACGTACGTAGACACTCCGTGATGGTAGTGGCCTCAATCAAGTAGACCTGTACTTACACGTACGTAGACACTCTGTGATGGTAGTGGCCTCAATCAAGTAGACCTGTACTCACAGGTACGTAGACACTTTGTGATGGTAGTGGCCTCAATCATGTAGACCTGTACTTACACGTACGTAGACACTCCGTGATGGTAGTGGCCTCAATCAAGTAGACCTGTGCTTACACGTACGTAGACACTCCGTGATGGTAGTGGCCTCAATCAAGTAGACCTGTGCTTACACGTATGTAGACACTCTGTGATAGTAGTGGCCTCAATCAAGTAGACCTGTACTCACACGTACGTAGACACTCCGTGATGGTAGTGGCCTCAATCAAGTAGACCTGTACTTACACGTACGTAGACACTCCGTGATGGTAGTGGCCTCAATCAAGTAGACCTGTGCTTACACGTACGTAGACACTCCGTGATGGTAGTGGCCTCAATCAAGTAGACCTGTACTTACACGTACGTAGACACTCTGTGATGGTAGTGGCCTCAATCAAGTAGACCTGTACTTACACGTACGTAGACACTCTGTGATGGTAGTGGCCTCAATCAAGTAGACCTGTGCTTACACGTACGTAGACACTCCGTGATGGTAGTGGCCTCAATCAAGTAGACCTGTACTTACACGTACGTAGACACTCCGTGATGGTAGTGGCCTCAATCAAGTAGACCTGTACTCACACGTACGTAGACATTCTGTGATGGTAGTGGCCTCAATCAAGTAGACCTGTGCTTACACGTACGTAGACACTCCGTGATGGTAGTGGCCTCAATCAAGTAGACCTGTACTTACACGTACGTAGACACTCTGTGATGGTAGTGGCCTCAATCAAGTAGACCTGTACTCACAGGTACGTAGACACTCTGTGATGGTAGTGGCCTCAATCAAGTAGACCTGTACTCACACGTACGTAGACACTCCGCGATGGTAGTGGCCTCAATCAAGTAGACCTGTACTTACACGTACGTAGACACTCTGTGTTGGTAGTGGCCTCAATCAAGTAGACCTGTACTCACACGTACGTAGACACTCCGCGATGGTAGTGGCCTCAATCAAGTAGACCTGTACTTACACGTACGTAGATACTCTGTGATGGTAGTGGCCTCAATCAAGTAGACCTGTACTCACAGGTACGTAGACACTCTGTGATGGTAGTGGCCTCAATCAAGTAGACCTGTACTCACACGTACGTAGACACTCTGCGATGGTAGTGGCGTCAATCAAGTAGCCTCGACACAATAAGCAGGTGATGTCGGAATTCAGAGTCCTAACTCTAACCCGCCTCTCCATCGGGTTCGGTTTGTGCCGCATATTACCTGGTAGCGCCACCTCGGCTCTTGAAATGGAAAAGAAACAAAACATGCCTCGCATATGTAGCAGTTGTCACGCCACACTAGTAATACATTGCGAAATGTTTGGGGCCAGAATTCAACAAAATATATGACATAATATCCGAACACTCTACATGTTCGACATCCATTATTTGATGGCTTGGCGGAGCGCTTGCTAGGCAACAGGTCATGTGATGGATATGTCAGTTATGGTTACTAGAAACACCTAATTGCTTGCAATGCCCGTAAGTTCAAATGTCTTATATGTAGGCTATCTACAACAAATGTTGTTCACCAATCGGGGCCGATATTGTTTTCCCTTCTTGTACATCAGCCAAATGAAATGCTACACGGCTACACACATGATACGCGTTAAATCAACTTTTAATAAGAAGTCGTTCTAAGTTACATGTCAGGTCATTAACATGTCAGAACTAGTTTTAAAATATACGATATTAATGCGATATGAGTACACACATATATGAGTGCAGGTAGGCCCTATTTTACTTGGGCAAGGTAACGTCCGTCACTTATGACCGGGTGCTTAAACAGTTGTGTGCACGATGTGGATTACAATAAACAAAACGTATTTTTATTAACGAAACACAAACATGTTAAATTGACGTAAAACTAAAACACATGTACTCCTCCAGAATTTGACACTTGTATGTTAATTATATGACTTACTTCTTCAAACGTTCTTAGAAAAGAGGTTAATTAATCGTTCAAAAAGTATGTTTTTGTAATACATCATAAGTAGGCCTAATTACGTTTTAGACATACTCGTGGACAAAAAAAATCAGAGGATGTGTGCATTACAAACGCATGTGTTTTAATAATGTTTGCCTAGATTATATACTATGTATGTGTAATATTTATAATACTAGGTACATTTTACACATGCATGAAATATTATGCCTTTTCAGTTTCCAACCAACTCATTCAAGACACGTAGGCCCGTACATTTTGTGGCGAAAGACAATATCTAAACTGAACAAAATAATCTAGTAGACCCTACATTTCCCCCCGAGGAAGAAATGAAATGCTAACCCACATGACCGTGGGAAATGACTCATATATATGCCTCATGTCTGATACAAATTGGCAGACCCACAGACGCACCCGAGGGGGACGTCTATGCCAATTGTCCCTGGCTTTCCAGGGCTTTATTAAAACTCCGAGAACGAAAACTGAGTGAGAGAACCCTCAAAGAAGAGACCACACGAGAGGTCAGTTTACAAACAGTAGGTCTAGATGTCGTTGGGGCAATGCCATGCCGTTTGGGCGAGGCGAGATTGGTCTGAGTTAACTGCCACTCCTCAATCGATGCACGAAAGCCGGTAGCGGAAAACAAAAAACAAACCCAACCAAACACAGTGTTAAATATTAATTGCCCGAAGAGCGCGGACGGACGTCAATTGAAAGTTCGAATGAGAACACATGGCCTACCGCTGAGATGGCAGAGAGATTTGGCAGGATTTGAAAGGTCGGGTTTCAGGACTCGTAGGTGCCAGAACGAAATAAATATTAGAGGGCCTGAACCGGAGTACCACTCCGCACTTCTTCGCTGTCGGTTCGAATGATGACATCGACAGAAGGGGAGGCTGTTGAAACATTTTCCCCGCGACGTTCACAATTTGTGAAGCTCTTCATGCTATCTGTAAACCCGATTTGCACCTATTTGAGGAAATATTGGGGCTAATCTTATATCCAACCCCCCAACAACACAAGTTACACTACAAAATGCACCACAATCGTTCTCTCAATATTGGGAGGGGAAAGAAAAAATCGAGGACCTGCATCTATAGCCTATAGGGGTCTATCTGATGCTATGCGTCATGGGGTCAGCCCACTGTTGGTTTTCCCATAGGCGACCATGTTAACGTTTTTTCTGATTATAAGAAAACGTGACCTATAAAATGTGTTAAACTTCTCACCTGCTGTTATCATCATCTCATTGACATGCCGATAGATTTTAACAAAAATTGCATACTTCCAGCTCTCGTAAAATGCCTGTATGTTGACACCCGTCAATATTTACAAATGCCGGCAAGAATTATTCCGCAAACAGGTCACACAGACAAATTGCTGCCAAATATCCATCCGCTTATTCAAATCATCTAGAAATCCACCATTTTACAGTCAACACCTTCTACAATCACACATGAAAATCTCCCTACTCAAATGCACTTATGTCACAGCATGTGAATTTTGTAAAAAATCATTTCTCAAAAATACACTGCACTTTTCTTCGTGCAACGGACAGGAAGTCTAACTAGAACATGACCCCTCACGCCGTGATGCGCGTACAAAGTCAAAGGCAATTTATGTAATTTTATAATTTACTTTACTTTGTGAATACTGTCAATATACGTCAAGCTTAACATTATTTTGAATGACTCGTTACGAATAACTGATAAAGGAGAGTGTGACTCCCCTAATATGTGTCAACATTTTGGGCAAACATCTGAAATAACGGGACGTGCGCTGTGCGCGGTTGGCCTCTGGCCGTTGGCACTAGTGGTGGCGCCTCATGGCGGAGTTTGAATAATTCAGCAACGGAATCGCTTACAGTAGGCTATTCCTCAATCCAAGCAACATTACTCCCCATTCACTCACCCGTTCATTCATTCATTTTTGTCGTGGATTTTAGAATTAATAAAACTTCGTATAATTGCCAAAAGTGCAGCCATCTAACGCCTAACGGTAACACAGGCTATAAAGTAGGGGCGCCCATAAAAAAGTGGTGCCCGGAAGGCGGTTACCATGGCGGCACGATAAGCGCTCGTATGTAAACAAAGCGCTGTCAGAAGGCGGTGCGCGTTGTGTCCTAACGTCAGCGATGACCTAGAATCACAGCAGTCACAGTTAGTAACCAAGGTCCCTTCGAGTCATAATTAGTCATGGGACCTATCAACAGCAAAGACAAAACTAGTGCAGAAACGTCTAATTCGAGTGCGTTGGGCGATAATGAGACGTACATGAACGATAGTCGCGTGGACGTCGAGGACTCGGAGAAAGCGCAAGAGACGACGAGCGAAGAGCCGAAAATCTCCCTACCCGAGGGCGAAGTCGGGGACTGTATGCTCGGGATAACGGTCGGGTTTTCATGCATCGATAATGTGTATACTACTATATTTAATTAATGGCGTAAGATTTGATTGTCACAAAAATATTAATTACTTTATTATTATTATATTATTTTTATATCTAGACTAAAGCACCTTGAATAGTTTTAACTAAATTTGGCGCTCTATAAGTATGTATTTATTTATTTTATTTTCAAAACAAAAATTATATTATTAAAAATGCCCTGCTAAATGAATTGACAATCCAAACATCCCGGCCTCAGTAAGTGTCTATAATAGTAAATAGACAAAATCAAGATAGAGGCTAACACAGCCATAGGCCCAGGGGTGATCATTTTAATGATTGGGATCTATTTCTTCATCTGCCATAGGCACCGGCTAGAAGGGACCAATGCCAATTACTTTTAATAACAACTTTGAATTTAGTTTATTTTCTAATTGATATAGGCAAAGTGGGGTAAACAACATTGGCTAAGACATGAGTTTGAAATTGGTGGCAGGTAGTATCATTATACGTTAAGTGTTTCTTCATAAACATTCTTATTACAAATGCAATCATGTTATACGTATAAACATTTTGCAAACATCTAGTTATATACAACGACTATTTTATTAAGATTTTGGGCTAATTTAATCCACAATTCAGAATGTCATGCTTTTTTGTTGCAGGCATACACAAGAGTGAAAAGGATTCTGGATAAACTTGGACCATCAGAACTTTTCTGTGATCCTGACTTTCCAGCAAATGACAGCATTCTCTTCTACAGTGACTACTCGGACACATCTGATATTAAGTGGACACGCCCGAAGGTAATAGGGGCAGAAACTACATGTAATACAATGTGTTACAAAAAAAATTATTTTGAAAGAATAAAGACAATACTTTTCTTGTGTGGGGGCCATAGATTAATCGCTGGAAGTTTGACACCCAAGATGGAAACCAACAAGGAGGAAAACATTAACTCGCACAGATACATGAATGTTAGCTTGATTATAGTTAGATGGTCATCATAATTTTAGGGAATTATTTTTATACCGATATACATTTGAGAAGTCATACGTTTAAATACTAGACTACCCAATTGTATGCTTGAATGCACATTTTATACTTTTTTATTAACCAACTATTTTTTATTCCATTGTGAGTGTTGATATCTTTGTATTATTTTTATTAGCGTTTTATGTACACATACAGACTTGCCTGAAGTAAACATTACTAATGTTTTATCAATACAAATAAATAGTTTTCCGCTGTCCTCCTCAGGATTTGGTTCCTCCAGGACAGGAGCCACATCTTCTCGTGGATGGACTCAGTCGAGATGACATCAAGCAGGGAATTCTGGGAGATTGCTGGTTCCTGTCATCATGTGCTGCAGTCTCGCAGCATGAATGCTTCATGTGCAAAGTGAGTCTGTGAAACATTACAATAAATTACACAAGTTGTTTTAATAATACTATTAATTGGTGGCTAAGTTGGATGAATTGTTAGGTGTATTAAATGTTGAAAATTTCTATCAATTATTGCATTAGATGGTGAAGCAGTAGGATAGGTTAGCTAGAGGTTCATGTTTCAGTAATTTTTCTACATTATATCCAATATAGCTTTTCACAGTGTGGTGTTATTTCACCAAAATAAAACAGCTTTCACAGTTAATTTAGGCCATCACATATCAGGTTTGCTGATATCAAGTATCTAGCATCTGAATTGTCAAATAAGTATGCAATGCTAGCCATCTTTCTCCACAGTTTCTGTCTGGCTGAACAAAAGTTAATTAAATGTTCATCACATGGTATCAACAAATCTAAATAACAAATATTCACAAATGACATAACATATCTAGATCTATATTGTATAGGTAAGATTTTTCTAAAAATTATTCTGAAAAGAGACAATAAATTGATTTAGTTTGATGCAGTTTTAATATTTCCTGGCATGTCTGCAGATTATCCCAGATGACCAGCCTCTGTGTGGCCCCAGCTACAGAGGCATTGTCCACTTCCGTTTCTGGCGGTTTGGCCACTGGACAGACGTCTATGTAGATGACCTCCTGCCCACGCGCAATGGTCAGCTGATGTATGCCCGTTGTGAAGACCCCACTGAATTCTGGGTAGCGCTGGTTGAAAAAGCCTATGCAAAGTAGGTGTATGGAGCAATTTTCATGATACTCTTACATAGTTTATAAGGATCCTGGGACCGTTTCACTAAGATATTAAACTCTTAAGGAAAATCCATCCTAGAACAGTGTTTCACTAACATGATCGTTAAATTACTCTTAAGGCAAAGAGCAATATTTCCATCATGATAATCGATAATCTATACAGTTGGCACAGTTTGGCAAAAGACATTGAACAGTTTTCAATTTTTTTAGGAAAATTTGGCCCAACAACCACTTGTCAACAACATTTGACTTTTTGTTCACTGTGCGAAGAACTGAAATCTTGCAGAAGCCACCGACATATCACAGGGGACACTATTTCAACATCACACACAGTGCAATGTTTTGACAGGAGCGTCGTTGTTGACAATTTTCAGTTTACAAGAGCGTAGAGAGCGCCAACAACTTTAACCAAAATTATGCTGTTGAGTATAATGACATGAAGGACAGTAGTGCACAGGTTAAGTTAGATACAGCTTAAACTTTTCTCAAAATTGATTAACGAATGTCACAACAACCTTGACCTTCGCAAAGCCGTAAACTGCTACGCACACGTCAACCGGTCACGACACTAATGTTGTGTAAACAAATCGTGCTTTAGCAAACTTTTAATCGCTAACATTTGGAAGACTTCCTTGGCTGTAAACAACTGGTTCTCTGCGTGGAAGTGGACCCAAATTAACACACAGTTAGTAAAATCTAGCTGTTTATGATAAGTAAAGAGTGGTGTAACATCGTCTTTAAAATTATGATTTTTAGGACCGTTTTTATGGACCGTATCCAGGATGAATTGTTAGTGAAAGGCAGTTTTTCATCTTCGCTCCTAGGCATACATGCCAACTCTTACGGATCACCCGTAAGTCTTACGGATTTTCTAAGATTTGACGGTCTTACGGGCGTAGGACAAATTCCTTACGGGTAACGCGTTTTCATGTACTTAGTTGTTTTATTATTATTTGGTTATACGACTCGTTATCATCAAACTAAATTATCCTTCCTGAATCGAGAAACGACCATTTGTCCAGATCATTTTAGTGGAGTTCAGTGCGCTAATCGAAGTCTCGCGAGATGCGAAGAATATATCCCAGATTGCAGTGCAGATACCTTTTTAGCATGCGCGGCAAACCATCTAGCGAAAATTCGTACCGCATGTAAATTTCGAAGAAGATGGAGATGCCGGCGAGGAAGCGAAAACAGAAGCAGTATGCCGGGACGTATCAGTCCAGTTGGAATGGCTTGTTTAAAGGCATCATTAGTGAAAGTAAGTTAGGGAGCAACTACGCATGGTGTACTGTCTGTTGTCGAGACATTAAAGTGGCCGCCTCCGGCGTGTACGATGTGCGCGAGCACGTTAAATCGAAGACGCACGAACGACAATTGCAGTGTTCGCAAGTAACCAGCTTTTTCAAGCCCAAGTCTACGGACTCCACCGACTCGACCACAAAAGCGGAGGTATTGTTTTCGTTCTTTGTGGCCGAGCACAACCTGCCCGCACTTTTGGCAGACCATTTTACCGACCTGGCCCGCCAAATGTTCCCAGATAGTGAGATCGCTAAGCGATTCAAGTGTAAGAGGACGAAAACAACCCAGATCGTGAAACGGTGCTTGGCGCCGGCAGCTACGACGCCCGTCATGGACCGCTGTCGAGGCGGACCTTTCTCTTAACTTTGACAGCTGCTGTCATCAGTTAAAGGTGTCGCCGGCGATGCTCCGCGACGCAAAGCATGCGTGCTATGAGGATAAGCTCGAGCACCTGTCTGACAAGTGAAGGTCAATAAAGAGAGTTGTGTGAACAGGTGTTGTTGTTAATGGAATAATGCCGGTATATTAGATATCAGCTGTATTGTCCTGTCGCTACACTTGCAGCTTGCTTATGGCTGTCTTATGGATTTTTGCCCATAGTCTTACAGGTGTGGATCACTGAAGGTTGGCATGTATGACTCCTAGGTAAGGAGAACAATAAATTTTATGGAGCAAAATCAGGCTTAAGAGCTCTTAAGAATGTTAGTGAAATGGTCCCCTGGCCTGTAAGTGTGTTTGTGTGTGTGTGTGTGTGTGTGTGTGTGTGTGTGTGTGTGTGTGTGTGTGTGTGTGTGTGTGTGTGTGTGTGTGTGTGTGTGTGTGTGTGTGTGTGTGTGTGTGTGTGTGTGTGTGTGTGTGTGTGTGTGTGTGTGTGTGTGTGTTTATACATGGGAGTGCATGGATCTGTGTGAATGTACAAATAAAACCATGTTTTGTCTCTACTTTGATTATTCAACTTTTAAAAGCTTGCATTTAATACTTACAGTATCTACTTTGTGGTATTTGCTTGAAGACATGCCATGTAAATCTAGAATCGTGTAATATTTAAATAAATAAATGGCATATCTCATTTGAAGGTATTTGGATGCCTGGTAGATGGCAGCACTAGATCAGTTAACATTGAAAACATAATAATGTGGCATATCTGAAATGATCATAGCTATTGATGATTTTGTTACTCTATGACAGAGATCACGGTTGATTATCTCACTGGTGGCCATGTTAGCATTTTTGTGAGATTATAAAAAAACTGGGCCTGAGAAAATTCTGAAACTTGTTCACAGACACACTCGTCACAGACAATGCCTATCTACCAAATTAGCCATATGTAACTCTGCACCTATTGTGTTATGGGAATAAAAATTGCAACAAACCACTCTGCCAGTTACACTCTTCCAAATATGCATAATTTCACTACCAATACATTCTACCTCTAAACCTGCCAATAGACCTCATCACATAATTTTTCCTTCTAATTTCAAATATCACCATTTTCTAGGTCATACATCTTTATGTGAGTTGTGCTCTGACCTTTCTTCCAGACTTCATGGTTCGTACGAAGCGATTGAAGGGGGTCAGACAATGGCCGCCCTAGTTGACCTGACTGGGGGTCTAGCGGAGAGGTACGAGCTGAAGGGAGCTGACCCCAGCATGTACCGACACCTACTGCGGGCCCACAAGTCGGGAGCATTCATTGCTTGCTCGAGGAAGGTGAACTCAATTATAAGAGATAATAGTACTCTCATGAGTGAAGAGGTTCATTAGACTAGGTGGTTCAAATGAGTGATATCTTTACTTATTTCACAGTCAGTTTACCTTTTGTTCTCGAGATGTTTCGGCCGTGTGGGCTCATACCAGAGTGCCTACTTCTGCACGGAAGAACTACTGTGTCGCCATCTAGTGGTAGCTATCTGAGAAGATTACTGAAAGCAGTCAAAATGTCACAGAAATTTGTTTAACTCGCAGTGAAATAAGTAAATATATCACTCATTATTATTACTGTTGTACTAGTATAGTGATAGCTGCATTACTATTGCAGTACTGCTGTGACAGTGCCATAACTATTGCACTATTGCTGTGATAGTGCAATAACTATTGCAGTACTGCTGTGATAGTGCCATAACTATTGTAGTATTGATGTGATAGTGCCCTAACTATTGCAGTACTGCTGTGATAGTTCCATAACTATTGCAGTACTGCTGTGATAGTGCCATAACTGTTGCAGTACTGCTGTGGTAGTGCCATAACTATTGCAGTACTGCTGTGATAGTGCCATAACTATTGCAGTACTGCTGAGATATTGTCATAACTGTTGCAGTACTGCTGTGGTAGAGTCATAACTATTGCAGTACTGCAGTGATATTGCCATAACTGTTGCGGTACTGCTGTGGTAGTGCCATAACTATTGTAGTACTGCTGTGATAGTGCCATAACTATTGCAGTACTGCAGTGATATTGCCATAACTATTGCAGTACTGCTGTGATAGTGCCATAACTATTGCAGTAGTATCGCAGTAGCATTATGGACTACCGTTAACTCTATAGAAATAAATCTTCAGTGCAGTATCATAGTAGGTACAATACAATACAAATTTTATGGCCAATAATAATAAAATACAACGGATAATTTTCTTCTGCTTCCAGAGAATAAGAAGAATGCAAAGTAGGACAGTTTCTTTCTGAAATTTAAGTTTCAAGAACAATAACATGAGTTCGGATTTTCTGAGGATATTAGCGCTAAAGAAGACATTCACATTTGGGCAGAAACAAAGTCATTCCATTATTATTATAAATTAATGGTCCATTAAAACACATTTTGGCAGCAAGAGCTTTAAGATACTGCTTAAAGAAGTCATTCCATTATTATTATAAATGATCCATTAAAACTCATTTGGGCAGCCAGTGTTTTAAGATACTGCTTAAAGAAGTCATTCCATTATTACTATAAATGATCCATTAAAACACATTTGGGGGCCAGAGTTTTAAGATACTGCTGAAGTAGAAGTCATTCCCTTATTATTATAAATGATCCATTAAAACACATTTGGGCAGCCAGAGTTTTAAGATACTGCTGAAGTAGAAGTCATTCCATTATTATTATAAATGATCCATTAAAACACATTTGGGCAGCCAGAGTTTTAAGATACTGCTTAAAGAAGTCATTCCATTATTATTATAAATGATCCATTAAAACTCATTTGGGCAGCCAGAGTTTTAAGATACTGCTGAAGTAGAAGTCATTCCATTATTATTATAAATGTTCCATTAAAACACATTTGGGCAGCCAGAGTTTTAAGATACTGCTTAAAGAAGTCATTCCATTATTATTATAAATGATCCATTAAAACTCATTTGGGCAGCCAGTGTTTTAAGATACTGCTTAAAGAAGCCATTCCATTATTACTATAAATGATCCATTAAAACACATTTGGGCAGCCACAGTTTTAAGATACTGCTTAAAGAAGTCATTCCATTATTATTATAAATGATCCATTAAAACACATTTGGGCAGCCAGAGTTTTAAGATACTGCTTAATTAAAGAAGTAATTCCATTATTATTATAAATGGTCCATTAAAACACATTTGGGCAGCCAGTGTTTTAAGAGACTGCTTACAGAAGTCATTACTTTATTATTATAAATGATCCATTAAAACACATTCGGGCAGCCAGTGTTTTAAGATACTGCTTACAGAAGTCATTCCTTTATTATTATAAATGATCCATTAAAACACATTTGGGCAGCCAGATTTTAAGATACTGCTTAAAGAAGTCATTCCATTATTATTATAAATGATCCATTAAACACATTAGGGCAGCCGGTGTTTTAAGACCCTGCTTAAAGAAGTAATTCCGTTATTATTATAAATGGTCCATTAAAGCACATTTGGGCAGCCACAGTTTTAAGATACTGTTTAAAGAAGTCATTCCATTATTATTATAAATGATCCATTAAAACACATTTGGGCAGCCAGAGTTTTAAGATACTGCTTAAAGAAGTAATTCCATTATTACTATAAATGATCCATGAAAACACATTTGGGCAGCCAGAGTTTTAAGATACTGCTTAAAGAAGTCATTCCATTATTGCTATAAATGATCCATGAAAACACATTTGGGCAGCCAGAGTTTTAAGATACTGCTTAAAGAAGTCATTCCATTATTATTATAAATGATCCATTAAAACACATTTGGGCAGCCAGTGTTTTAAGACACTGCTTAAAGAAGTCATTCCATTATTATTATAAATGGTCCATTAAAACACATTTGGGCAGCCAGTGTTTTAAGAAACTGCTTACAGAAGTCATTCCTTTATTATTATAAATGATCCATTAAAACACATTTGGGCAGCCAGAGTTTTAAGATACTGCTTAAAGAAGTCATTCCATTATTATTATAAATGATCCATTAAAACACATTTGGGCAGCCAGAGTTTTAAGATACTGCTTAAAGAAGTCATTCCATTATTATTATAAATGGTCCATTAAACACATTTGGGCAGCCGGTGTTTTAAGACACTGCTTAAAGAAGTCATTCCGTTATTATTATAAATGGTCCATTAAAACACATTTGGGCAGCCAGTGTATTAAGACACTGCTTAAAGAAGTCATTTCATTATTATTATAAATGGTCCATGGCTGCCCAAATGTGTGATGAAAATTAATAGATACCCTCCCTTTAATAGTTCGGCATGTAACACTCCGCAGTAATCAACTTGACAGCAGCACAAACAATCCTCAATTTCTGCGATTTTGATGTCTAACTGATTTAACAGATCCATAATGGTCTTATGTATCATTGTGGTTAGTAAAGTAACGAGAATGTCTTCTGTCAGGGAGATTGGAGGGAGGCGACAATAGCCGATGCCAACGGACTGGTTTCTGGACACGCTTACACAGTCACCAAGGTGATGAGGGTATGTACCGCACACCTACAAGTTACACAGTCACCATGGTGATGAGGGTATGTACCGCACACCTACAAGTTACACAGTCACCAAGGTGATGAGGGTATGTACCGCACACCTACAAGTTACACAGTCACCAAGGTGATGAGGGTATGTACCGCACACCTACAAGTTACACAGTCACCATGGTGATGAGGGTATGTACCGCACACCTACAAGTTACACAGTCACCAAGGTGATGAGGGTATGTACCGCACACCTACTAGTTACACAGTCACCAAGGTGATGAGGGTATGTACCGCACACCTACAAGTTACACAGTCACCAAGGTGATGAGGGTATGTACCGCACACCTACAAGTTACACAGTCACCAAGGTGATGAGGGTATGTACCGCACACCTACAAGTTACACAGTCACCAAGGTGATGAGGGTATGTACCGCACACCTACAAGTTACACAGTCACCATGGTGATGAGGGTATGTACCGCACACCTACAAGTTACACAGTCACCAAGGTGATGAGGGTATGTACCGCACACCTACAAGTTACACAGTCACCAAGGTGATGAGGGTATGTACCGCACACCTACAAGTTACACAGTCACCATGGTGATGAGGGTATGTACCGCACACCTACAAGTTACACAGTCACCAAGGTGATGAGGGTATGTACCGCACACCTACAAGTTACACAGTCACCATGGTGATGAGGGTATGTACCGCACACCTACAAGTTACACAGTCACCAAGGTGATGAGGGTATGTACCGCACACCTACAAGTTACACAGTCACCATGGTGATGAGGGTATGTACCGCACACCTACAAGTTACACAGTCACCATGGTGATGAGGGTATGTACCGCACACCTACAAGTTACACAGTCACCATGGTGATGAGGGTATGTACCGCACACCTACAAGTTACACAGTCACCATGGTGATGAGGGTATGTACCGCACACCTACAAGTTACACAGTCACCAAGGTGATGAGGGTATGTACCGCACACCTACAAGTTACACTGTCACCAAGGTGATGAGGGTATGTACCGCACACCTACAAGTTACACAGTCACCATGGTGATGAGGGTATGTACCGCACACCTACAAGTTACACAGTCACCAAGGTGATGAGGGTATGTACCGCACACCTACAAGTTACACAGTCACCAAGGTGATGAGGGTATGTACCGCACACCTACAAGTTACACAGTCACCAAGGTGATGAGGGTATGTACCGCACACCTACAAGTTACACAGTCACCATGGTGATGAGGGTATGTACCGCACACCTACTAGTTACACAGTCACCAAGGTGATGAGGGTATGTACCGCACACCTACAAGTTACACAGTCACCATGGTGATGAGGGTATGTACCGCACACCTACAAGTTACACAGTCACCATGGTGATGAGGGTATGTACCGCACACCTACAAGTTACACAGTCACCATGGTGATGAGGGTATGTACCGCACACCTACTAGTTACACAGTCACCAAGGTGATGAGGGTATGTACCGCACACCTACAAGTTACACAGTCACCAAGGTGATGAGGGTATGTACCGCACACCTACAAGTTACACAGTCACCAAGGTGATGAGGGTATGTACCGCACACCTACAAGTTACACAGTCACCAAGGTGATGAGGGTATGTACCGCACACCTACAAGTTACACAGTCATCAAGGTGATGAGGGTATGTACCGCACACCTACAAGTTACACAGTCATCAAGGTGATGAGGGTATGTACCGCACACCTACAAGTTACACAGTCACCATGGTGATGAGGGTATGTACCGCACACCTACAAGTTACACAGTCACCAAGGTGATGAGGGTATGTACCGCACACCTACAAGTTACACAGTCACCAAGGTGATGAGGGTATGTACCGCACACCTACAAGTTACACAGTCACCAAGGTGATGAGGGTATGTACCGCACACCTACAAGTTACACAGTCACCAAGGTGATGAGGGTATGTACCGCACACCTACAAGTTACACAGTCACCATGGTGATGAGGGTATGTACCGCACACCTACAAGTTACACAGTCATCAAGGTGATGAGGGTATGTACCGCACACCTACAAGTTACACAGTCACCAAGGTGATGAGGGTATGTACCGCACACCTACAAGTTACACTGTCACCAAGGTGATGAGGGTATGTACCGCACACCTACAAGTTACACTGTCACCAAGGTGATGAGGGTATGTACCGCACACCTACAAGTTACACAGTCACCAAGGTGATGAGGGTATGTACCGCACACCTACAAGTTACACTGTCACCAAGGTGATGAGGGTATGTACCGCACACCTACAAGTTACACAGTCACCAAGGTGATGAGGGTATGTACCGCACACCTACAAGTTACACAGTCACCATGGTGATGAGGGTATGTACCACACACCTACAAGTTACACTGTCACCAAGGTGATGAGGGTATGTACCGCACACCTACAAGTTACACTGTCACCAAGGTGATGAGGGTATGTACCGCACACCTACAAGTTACACAGTCACCAAGGTGATGAGGGTATGTACCGCACACCTACAAGTTACACAGTCACCATGGTGATGAGGGTATGTACCGCACACCTACAAGTTACACAGTCACCAAGGTGATGAGGGTATGTACCGCACACCTACAAGTTACACAGTCACCATGGTGATGAGGGTATGTACCGCACACCTACAAGTTACACAGTCATCAAGGTGATGAGGGTATGTACCGCACACCTACAAAGTAGCACATGCAACTTTTATATTTTATAACATCTTTCATATTAATAAGTTTGTACAGTTGTGCTGTGAAATGTGAACAGTTTTAGTAGTTTTAGTCAGTTAACAAAGTGTTTATTTAAACAGATTATTAAAAAATGAATTAAACATACACTTTTGAATATACAAAGAATATAAGGAAATGTTTAAAGGATACAAATTGAAGTAAACTTGTATAATGTCTTCTTTATCTACAATTATGTGCAGCTTTTTACACTATACTAATTTAATGCAAATAGGAATGATACAGACAGATACATTCAAACTTAAATTGGTACATTATTATGAAGTTGTACTAACACTTATTTGCTAGTATGCATTAAAATGATTACCAGGGTAAGCAAACAAATATTGATCAAACTAATATTGAATTAATACCACAGTTTTTAGCTTTGTTCTATATACAATTAATGCCATGACTTCTATTGTTGGTGCACAGGTTTGACTAAACTAATTTTTTTGTTTGTACTGAATTCTACAGGTGTCACACCGGATGAACGACGAACGCCTTCTGCGAATACGCAACCCATGGGGCAACGAGACCGAGTGGAAGGGTTCATGGAGTGACCAGTAGGTGGCGTCTCATCTCATATGTCTCATCTTCTACTGGATTCTTGGATGAGTTTGACCTGTTTTAATTTCTGGAGATGAAGGAGTTGACGAGGAGGGAGATGAAGGAGTTGATGGGGATGGAGATGGGGTTGATGGTGATAGAGATGAAGGAGTTGATTGGAATAGAGATGAAGGAGTTGATTGGGATAGAGATGAAAGAGTTGATGGGGATAGAGATGAAGTAGTTGATTGGGATAGAGATGAAAGAGTTGATGGGAATAGAGATGAAAGAATTGATGGAAATAGAGATGAAGGAGTTGATGGGGATAGAGATGAAGGACTTGATGGAGGTGGAAATGAAGGAGTTGATGGGGATGGAAATGAAGGAGGTAATGGGGAGGGAGATGAATGAGGTGAAGGAAAGGGAGATGAATGAGGTGATTTTAGATGGATATGAAAGAGTTGATGGAGATGAAGGTGATGAGGATGGAGATGAATAAGGTGATGGAGATAAAGTAATTGATGGGGATGTATGTTGCAGTGAATAATGTTTGGACTGGGAGATGAATGAGGTGATGGGGATGGAGATGACTGAGGTGATGGTAATGTTGTGTGTTGCAGTGACTCGTGCTGGGACTGGGTAGACAGAGAAACCAAGGAGTTGATGGGGATGGAGATGAAGGATGATGGGGAGTTCTGGATGAACTTCAGAGATTTCTGTCGCCAGTTCCAAGAAGTGACCATCTGTACAACTGGCCCGGACTTTGACGGGGACGGAGTGTCCGATAAGGGTAACCAGTGGAGTGGCCAATCCACACACAGTTTGTCACATCTGTGTAACATTTACAGTTACTAATAATAAATAATAATAGTATTATTTTATATGTGTAGAATTATATAATCATTTCACAGGGTCAAACAGCCTGGCTGGTATTAGCAAGACACATTCATTAATAAAACATTAATGACAACATTATTGAAACATTATCAGAGATGATACAAGATCGGTTACAAAACATTTGGAAAATGTTAATGAAAACATTAACACATATGTAAAAACAAAACAGAAAAAATGTTAACAAAATAATTAACAAAAACATTAAAGCATTAATGAAGATGTTCACAAAAGCATCCACAAAACATTCACGGAACACTACTGAAAAGATTCAAAATGAAAATATTCACAGGTGATAACTTGTTACACAAATGATTAACTGAGTGCATAGATGTTGTTTTCAGGTCATGTGCACTGTGTCAAAGGTCAGTGGGAGGTCGGGAGGTCAGCAGGAGGAAGCAGAAATGACCTGGAGAAATTTGCCACTAATCCACAGTATCTGTTTACACTGAAGGAAACAGGTGAGTGTGAGGGGTGAAACTATTGATTATGTCATAGCTAGACAGGTGAGTGTGAGGGGTGTAACTATTGATTATGTCATAGCTAGACAGGTGAGTATGAGGGGTGAAACTACTGATTATGTCATAGCTAGACAGGTGAGTGTGAGGGGTGAAACTATTGATTATGTCATAGCTAGACAGGTGAGTGTGAGGGGTGTAACTATTGATTAGATTATGTCATAGCTAGACAGGTGAGTATGAGGGGTGAAACTACTGATTATGTCATAGCTAGACAGGTGAGTATGAGGGGTGAAACTATTGATTATGTCATAGCTAGACAGGTGAGTATGAGGGGTGAAACTATTGATTATGTCATAGCTTGACAGGTGAGTATGAGGGGTGAAACTACTGATTATGTCATAGCTAGACAGGTGAGTGTGAGGGGTGTAACTATTGATTATGTCATAGCTAGACAGGTGAGTATGAGGGGTGAAACTACTGATTATGTCATAGCTAGACAGGTGAGTATGAGGGGGTGAAACTACTGATTATGTCATAGCTAGACAGGTGATTGTGAGGGGTGAAACTATTGATTATGCCATAGCTAGACAGGTGAGTATGAGGGGTGAAACTATTGATGATGTCATAGCTAGACAGGTGAGTGTGAGGGGTGTAACTATTGATTATGTCATAGCTAGACAGGTGAGTATGAGGGGTGAAACTATTGATTATGTCATAGCTAGACAGGTGAGTATGGGGGTGTAACTATTGATTATGTCATAGCTAGACAGGTGTGTATGAGGGGTGTAACTTGATTATGTCATAGCTAGACAGGTGAGTATGAGGGATGAAACTATTGATTATGTCATAGCTAGACAGGTGAGTATGTGGGTGTAACTATTGTTTATGTCATAGCTAGACAGGTGAGTATGAGGGGTGAAACTATTGATTATGTCATAGCTAGACAGGTGAGTATGGGGGTGTAACTATTGATTATGTCATAGCTAGACAGGTGTGTATGAGGGGTGTAACTATTGATTATGTCATAGCTGGACAGGTGAGTATGAGGGGTGTAACTATTGATGATGTCATAGCTAGACAGGTGAGTATGAGGGGTGTAACTATTGATTATGTCATAGCTAGACAGGTGAGTATGAAGGGTGTAACTATTGATTATGTCATAGCTAGACAGGTGAGTGTGAGGGGTGTAACTATTGATTATGTATTAGCTAGACAGGTGAGTATGAGGGGTGTAACTATTGATTATGTCATAGCTAGACAGGTGAGTGTGAGGGGTGTAACTATTGATTATGTATTAGCTAGACAGGTGAGTATGAGGGGTGTAACTATTGATTATGTCAGCTAAATAGGTGTGTATGAGGGGTGTAACTATTGATTATGTCATAGCTAGACAGGTGAGTATGAAGGATGTAACTATTGATTATGTCATAGCTAGACAGGTGAGTGTGAGGGGTGTAACTATTGATTATGTCATAGCTAGACAGGTGAGTATGAGGGGTGTAACTATTGATTATGTCAGCTAAATAGGTGTGTATGAGGGGTGTAACTATTGATTATGTCATAGCTAGACTGGTGAGCATGAGGGGTGTAACTGTTGATTATGTCATAGCTAGACAGGTGAGTATGAGGGGTGTAACTATTGATTATGTCATAGCTAGACAGGTGAGTATGAGGGGTGTAACTATTGATTATGTCATAGCTAGACAGGTGAGTATGAGGGGTGTGACTATTGATTATGTCATAGCTAGACAGGTGAGTGTGAGGGGTGTAACTATTGATTATGTCATAGCTAGACAAGTGAGTATGAGGGGTGTGACTATTGATTATGTCATAACTAGACAGGTGAATGTGAGGGGTGTAACTATTGATTATGTCATAGCTAGACAGGTGAGTGTGAGGGTTGTAACTATTGATTATGTTATAGCTAGACAGGTGAGTGTGAGGGTTGTAACTATTGATTATGTCACGTGTTCATACAAACAACCAGAAAAAGGTTTATATAGGTCAGTGATCAGATATTTAACTGATTTTATTAGTAAAAATGTGTCTTTCTCTCAGGTTGTACCGATCAGACATGTGATTATGAAAGTTTACAATATCTATGTCTGCCTTGTTATGATTTTAACAAGGAAGAATAGGTCATCAGTCATCCTTTAGACAGTACACATACTGGGTAAGGTAACAAATGACAAAAGGTGCTGCAATTACACCCAGTGTCTTTGATGTCACTTCATACTGCTCAATAATTTTAGAATTATTCAGTTGAAAAACACAGCTTATGAAATGTGTTATTTGTACACTTTATCTTGATAAGTCTGGGGAAATAGCACACAAACTTTAGGAAATGGGGAGGGGAAGTTGGTTGTAATTGGGATACATCTGAACAAATGGAATTTTATGATGCAATTTAGCCAATGATGTCTAAAACAACAAAATAATATAGAGGTGAATTAGAGCGTGACAATGTTTTTGGCACCATTTTATCTTGACAAAAAATCTTATTACAATTTGTATCGGTAACATTTTGCTTCAATCACCCCCTGTGTGAAAGATACAGTTTTGCAGCATCTGCAGATTGATGTCATTCAGATTGTTCAAATGAATTTTTTTGCAGATGACTTTGACCCAGTTACGGATGACCCTGAGAATGAGGGTAAATGCAGTGTGGTAATCGCCCTAATGCAGGAACACAGGCGGTCTCGGAGAAACATGGGGGTGAAGATGTTGCAAATAGGGTTCATCATCTACCAGGTGAGACTCCTGATCCTGAGGGTATTCAGTCTTTAGAGGGGTAATATCTGTTCCTCATTTGTGACCTGCACCAGCCATGGGGATATTAAGTCGTAAAATTGAGAAATAAGGTCTTGTACCTTTTTGGATTCCACAAATTATATGCTTTAAAATGATACCTCATTTATTGAAATATCTCGAGTAGTTTTTGATTTATTGCAAAAAATTAAGCAAACTTTTAAAAAGGGACATTTTCACAAGAACAGGTTTAAAATCAAATTGAACAATGTGAAAAAAAATGCCTACATTTGGCATTTTATTAATTTTGGATTATTTGTCGCGGAAAAAGAGCCGGACGTTGAAAGTTAAGATTATAATGTACGCATTTCTGCCAAGATCACAAAATTGATGGGACATGCTTATTTTTGGCTCGTGTGCAGAGAAAGCCTGTGTCAGTTCGCTGCAGAGGGTCACATTTGATAACACTAACAAAAATGACCCTCCTCCAGATGGGGCTACATGCATACACCTAACTACCGGTAGGTGGCTCAGAGCTAGCTGTTACAGTTGTATTCTGAGTTAAAGTACCATTTTTAATTGTTTTTAAGAAACTGTGTACAATATGAACAATAGTTAGTTAATATATATTGACTGTCTGCATACAAAGCAGAACCCTTTAGTAAAAATGTCTATAGATATCTGTAGAATTTCTTAAGAATATTCCACAGAACTGACTGGACATGGAAATGGCTATAGAAATTATGTATAATTCTATAGAATATTCTTTAGAATTCTATAAAATGTTTGATGCCACTTGGACATCTATATACTTTTATAGAAAATCTGCTGAATTGTATAGAATGTTTTGCCAAGGCACAAATTTACAACTCAACAACTCAACAGTTCAACATTTACCTAGATCTCTGCATGAACAAACTGAATCTGCCCAAATCATTAAAATTCCAACAAAAATGGTTTGTTAAAACCTCTTTGGGCAGCCATTACGCTATGACAGATATACAGTGGACCCCCACTACAGATGTGTTAAGGTCACCCTTGGGCAAAACTGACCTGATTAGCAAGGTAACCGTATTAGTAGGACTAATGTCTTTACTGTATATGGAACAAATTTAGGACTACTAGTGTGAGCTTAATGGCAAGGTGGCTGTATTACGGAGGATGACCTTAATTGCGAGGTGGCTGTATTACTCAGGGTGACTTTAATTGCAAGTGGCTGTATTATTGAGGGTGACCTTAATTGCAAGGTGGCTGTATTATTTAGGGTGACCTTAATTGTGAGGTTGCTATATTACTGAGGATGACCTTAATTGCAAGGTGGCTGTATTACTGAGGTGGCCATAAAGCGAGGTTCAACTGTAATTTATGTTCTATGATTTCACAACAAAAACAATCAGACTTCCTCGTTTTAATTTTAAGTTATTTCAGACTGGTCAAGTAGTTTTGTCGGTTTCCAGACGTCCACTCCAACAGAGCGACTGCCGGCGAAACATTTTAAGTACAACTATGAGTCAGGGAAGTCGGGCATCTTTGTGAACATGCGGGAGGTGAGCGGGCGATGTGAACTCGAGCCCGGGCATTATGTCATCATTCCGTCGACATTCCGGCCTGACGACCCCGGAACTTTCATGCTCCGAGTGTTTGCACAGAAACCATTCAGCATTACAAGGTATGTTAAAGGGGTCATTTTCAAAATGTGTTAATCTTAAGGGGCGGGGGTGTATAGGCAAGAGTGATGAAGTGATACGTGGAGGTAGCAGAGGTCTTTGGGTGAGCCGTGAGTGTGTTGAAAAGTTGGTTCATCAATATCAGACTGATTGAGCATTGATTATTTAGCCATTTTGGGTACATTTCAACAGATCTAAACAAAAAACAGTAATGTACAGTTGTTTTTATCTCTTTTACAGACTTATGTTGTATGTGTAAACAACTAGTCTTAATGACATGCAAAGAATATAATAATTATTATACATGTGTATCAAAAAGTGAAAAGTATCGCCTTTATGCTTTGGAAATTCCCATTGTTTTGAGAGATTTTATATGTTTTAGGGTTCATATCAGATGGCAGCTATTTGATTGGACTGTTCACAACAATACACGCTTTAAGTGATTGTTCCAAGCTACATAAACCATTCACCCATCAGTTGGGGACGTAAACCATTCACCAATCAGTTGGGGACGTAAACCATTCACCCATCAGTTGGGTATGTAAACCATTCACTGATCAGTTGGGGACATAAACCATTCACCGATCAGTTGGGGATATAAACCATTCACCCATCAGTTGGAGATGTAAACCATTCACCCATCAGTTGGGGATGTAAACCATTCACCCATCAGTTGGGGATGTAAACCATTTACCCATCAGTTGGGGACGTAAACCATTCACTCATCAGTTGGGGATGTAAACCATTCACCGATCAGTTGAGGATGTAAACCATTCACCGATCAGTTGGGGACGTAAACCATTCACCGATCAATTGGGGACGTAAACCATTCACCGATCGGTTGGGGACGTAAACCATTCACCGATCAGTTGCGGACGTAAACCAGTCACCCATCAGTTGAGGACGTAAACCATTCACCGATCAGTTGGGGACGTAAACCATTCACCAATCAGTTGGGGACGTAAACCATTCACTGATCAGTTTGGGGACATAAAACATTCACCTATCAGTTGGGGACGTAAACCATTCACCGATCAGTTGGGAACGTAAACCATTCACCGATCAGTTGGGGACGTAAACCATTCACCGATCAGTTGGGGGACGTAAACCATTCACCTATCAGTTGGGGACGTAAACCATTCACCTATCAGTTGGGGACGTAAACCATTCACCGATCATTTGGGGACGTAAACCATTCACTGATCAGTTTGGGACGTAAACCATTCACTGATCAGTTTGGGACGTAAACCATTCACCGATCAGTTTGGGACGTAAACCATTCACCGATCAGTTGGGGACGTAAACCAGTCACCCATCAGTTGGGGACGTAAACCATTCACCCATCAGTTGGGGACATAAACCATTCACCGATCATTTGGGGACGTAAACCATTCACCGATCAGTTTGGGATGTAAACCATTCACCGATCAGTTGGGGATATAAACCATTCACCCATCAGTTGGGGACTTAAACCACTCACCCATCAGTTAGGGACATAAACCATTCACTGATCAGTTGGGGATATAAACCATTCACCCATCAGTTGGGGATGTAAACCATTCACCCATCAATTGGGGATGTAAACCATTCACCCATCAGTTGGGGATATAAACCATTCACCCATCAGTTGGGGATGTTAACCATTCACCCATCAGTTGGGGATGTAAACCATTCACCCATCAGTTGGGGATATAAACCATTCACCAATCAGTTGGGGACTTAAACCATTCACCCATCAGTTGGGGATGTAAACCATTTACCCATCAGTTGGGGATGTAAACCATTCACCCATCAGTTGGGGATATAAACCATTCACCCATCAGTTGGGGATGTAAACCATTCACCCATCAGTTGAGGATATAAACCATTCACCAATCAATTGGGGACTTAAACCATTCACTGCTCAGCTTTCCATAATTTACGTTGTGAGAACTCAACTATACGTCAAGTATGAACATTATCGGAAAGTGTCTTCTGCATCTGTATGAAGTGCCAACCAGAGTATTGGCATTTTCGTTTACAGGTGTATTACTATTATTACTACCAATGTTCTCCAGAGAATGGGTATCTATGTTAATGACTACCAATGTTCTCTGGAGTATGGATATTTCTGTTAATTACTACCAATGTTCTCTGGAGTATGGGTATTTCTGTTAATGACTACCAATGTTCTCTGGAGTATGGGTATTTCTGTTAATGACTACCAATGTTCTCTGGAGTATGGGTATTTCTGTTAATGACTACCAATGTTCTCTGGAGTATGGGTATTTCTGTTAATTACCACCAATGTTCTCTGGAGTATGGGTATTTCTGTTAATTATTACCAATGTTCTCTGGAGTATGGGTATTTCTGTTAATTATTACCAATGTTCTCTGGAGTATGGGTATTTATGTTAATCACTACCAATGTTCTCCAGAGTATAGGTATTTTTGGTTAATTGGTACCAATGTTTTTTGGGAGTATGGGTATTTTTGTTAATTACTACTAATGTTCTCTGGAGTATGGGTATTTCTGTTAATGACTACCAATGTTCTCTGGAGTATGGGTATTTCTGTTAATTACCACCAATGTTCTCTGGAGTATGGGTATTTCTGTTAATTATTACCAATGTTCTCTGGAGTATGGGTATTTATGTTAATCACTACCAATGTTCTCCAGAGTATAGGTATTTTTGGTTAATTGGTACCAATGTTTTTTGGGAGTATGGGTATTTTTGTTAATTACTACTAATGTTCTCTGGAGTATGGGTATTTCTGTTAATGACTACCAATGTTCTCTGGAGTATGGGTATTTCTGTTAATTACCACCAATGTTCTCTGGAGTATGGGTATTTCTGTTAATTATTACCAATGTTCTCTGGAGTATGGGTATTTCTGTTAATTATTACCAATGTTCTCTGGAGTATGGGTATTTATGTTAATCACTACCAATGTTCTCCAGAGTATAGGTATTTTTGGTTAATTGGTACCAATGTTTTTTGGGAGTATGGGTATTTTTGTTAATTACTACTAATGTTCTCTGGAGTATGGGTATTTCTGTTAATGACTACCAATGTTCTCTGGAGTATGGGTATTTCTGTTAATTACCACCAATGTTCTCTGGAGTATGGGTATTTCTGTTAATTATTACCAATGTTCTCTGGAGTATGGGTATTTCTGTTAATTATTACCAATGTTCTCTGGAGTATGGGTATTTATGTTAATCACTACCAATGTTCTCCAGAGTATAGGTATTTTTGGTTAATTGGTACCAATGTTTTTTGGGAGTATGGGTATTTTTGTTAATTACTACTAATGTTCTCTGGAGTATGTTTTTGTTGTTGTTAATTACCACCAGTATTCTCTGGAGTATTGGCCTTTTTGTTAATTACTACCAATGATTTCCAGAGTATTGACATTTATATTAGTTTCTACGATTTTTTTCTGTAGCATTTTTGTTAGTTACTATTACTACCAATGTTTTCCGGAGTATGGGCATTTTTGTTAATTACTACCAATGTTCCTGGTTTACAGGTTGCCATAGAGAAAATGAAGCCCTGAGATGTATTGTCAGGACGCCACAAAGAACGTTGCATGGTGCTGGTGCTCATCAGTCACATTTCACAAGGGTACATCTCAGAAGTGGAGAAATGTATCAATGCTCAGTTAATATTACGTTTTTCAATTTGTATCACCGTAATTAAATGTTTACACTGCCTCCAGCAATTGTGTGTACTGGGCATTATTTGATATTAAGTTTTTCCAGTGAATTTCTTATTTCTTATTTCTGTTGATGGCAGCTAAACTATTAGCAAATATATTTAAGCACTTGTATTGTTACGTTTATGTATATTCTGAACAGAAATTATTTATAGTTTTATACCAGGTTTGAAATGTGTTCAAAACCTTCGCTGTGGTCTTGTCACTATCACATGACATTGAAGTCGTGTACGTCATGGTGATCACATGACCCGGGGACCGTTTCATCAAGACAACGACCTCATAAGAAAATCCATCATTAAAAAGGACCCGTTGGTAACTTTAACGAGTGTTTTCAAAATGCAAAAAAGGTGCCTTATCAGCGAGGAAACTATTTCTGTGACACACCAGCGAACATATGTCAGTGGGGTGTCCCGGTGTTGGCAGGTTTCAGTATAAAAGATCACTGTTAATCATTATGAATGTTAATGAAACGGTCCCTGGCAAGTAACAGAGCAATTTCTGACTCAGAAAGAAAAGTGAATTTTGAAATATGTAAAAGACCCTCAAATTACCGTCTCATATTAATGCTCAAAAAAGCTCCATAATTAGATAACACAAAATATTCTGTTCACAAATCTTTGATATTGATGTTATTCAGTTTTTGTTATGTTTAACAAGCTTGTTGTAATAATAAAATTACGTTGTATTATCATTATTTGTGTTCAATTCTTTCGTAAGATGGTTTCTAGTAGCATAATAATTTATGAAAATGTTGACACCTACAACAACAAAGTTATACCACGTGCTAATATTATACCTACCAACTTTTTTGTTGAAATCCCGGAGATTCATCAACGGTTAAGCATACTACCCGTGTCGGTCGTGCTGGGTGACATGGCGAGTGCGGTTGGGAGAGTTTTCACCAGAAATTCAGCAGTTCAACACGTCTCGGCACATCTTCCATGGTGTCGCGTTGTCTCGAAGACGGGAGGGGGGTGCTGTTGGAGATTTTCAGAGAAAATCTGGGATATTTCCCTGTATTCCGGAAGATACACCAACAATCCAGGATGCTCCCGGATATCAAGGGAGAGTTGGCAGCTATATAATAAAGAAGGCAAATGACTTGAATGAAGGGATCAAGAGGGGGTTCGTTTAAATGGGAAGAATAGTAATATGTGGGCAGGTGGCATAGTACAGACTGAAGAGGGTTAAGGGGGTGAAACAGTGAAGCTGCAGGAAAAGGGGGCAGACGACAATTAAGATGGGAAGACGGCGCAAAGAGGGATGTAAGAAAGGCAGAGGAGGGTAATAAGTGGAGAGAGAAGGCTAGGGATAGGGAGGATGATAAGTGGAGGGAGAAGGCTAGGGATAGGGAGGATGATAAGTGGAGGGAGAAGGCTAGGGATAGGGAGGATGATAAGTGGAGGGAGAAGGCTAGGGATAGGGAGGATGATAAGTGGAGGGAGAAGGCTAGGGATGGGGAGGATGATAAGTGGAGGGAGAAGGCTAGGGATGGGGAGGATGATAAGTGGAGGGAGAAGGCTAGGGATAGGGAGGATGATAAGTGGAGGGAGAAGGCTAGGGATAGGGAGGATGATAAGTGGAGGGAGAAGGCTAGGGATAGGGAGGATGGTAAGTGGAGGGAGAAGGCTAGGAATAGGGAGGATGATAAGTGGAGGGAGAAGGCTAGGGATAGGGAGGATGATAAGTGGAGGGAGAAGGCTAGGGATAGGGATGATGATAAGTGGAGGGAGAAGGCTAGGGATAGGGAGGATGATAAGTGGAGGGAGAAGGCTAGGGATAGGGAGGATGGTAAGTGGAGGGAGAAGGCTATGGATAGGGAGGATGGTAAGTGGAAGGAGAAGGCTAGGGATAGGGAGGATGATAAGTGGAGGGAGAAGGCTATGGATAGGGAGGATGGTAAGTGGAGGGAGAAGGCTAGGGATAGGGAGGATGATAAGTGGAGGGAGAAGGCTAGGGATAGGGAGGATGGTAAGTGGAGGGAGAAGGCTAGGGATAGGGAGGATGATAAGTGGAGGGAGAAGGCTAGGGATAGGGAGGATGGTAAGTGGAGGGAGAAGGCTAGGGATAGGGAGGATGGTAAGTGGAGGGAGAGGGATAGGGAGGATGATAAGTGGAGGGAGAAGGCTAGGGATAGGGAGGATGGTAAGTGGAGGGAGAAGGCTAGGGATAGGGAGGATAAGTGGAGGGAGAAGGCTAGGGATAGGGAGGATGATAAGTGGAGGGAGAAGGCTAGGGATATGGAAAATGATAAGGATAGGGAGAAGACTAGGGCTAGGGAGAAGGCTAGGGATAGGGAGAAGGCTAGAGATAGGGAGAAGGATTAGGAGAAGCAGGGACTTAGCCAGAGACACATCTACCCGTGTTCAAGACTAGCAGATGCAGAGCTTCCAAGTCTCCCGATTTGGCGGGAGATCTCCCGAATTTTGACAGAATCTAGAAAATCTCCCAATCTAGAATACAAATCTCCCGGTTTTATTTGAAAACTAAAAAAAACTGAACTGCTGTCCCCAGTGCCTTGCTGGCGTGCAAAGTCAATGTGTTCTGTGCATGCTACCAGTTGCAGATGTCACCAGGTTTGCTGGAGTCGGTTGGAAATGCGACTGTTGTTGAAGCAATAAAGTGACGATTGCATGGCGATCACAGGCTTTCGTTTGTCTCATTTTTCATGTTTTGCACTATACATCTACATTTTTTTATGTTGTAGGTTTTGCGGGTATGTGTGTGTTTCAGTTTAGGAGGTTTTCGTTAAGCGTTCCCTTTTTAAGGTAGGTAGTATGGATTCCACCAAAAATCTTGTTTTCAACACAAATCAATCATATTTGGTATGCAGATACATACCAACATAATTAAGGTTTTTCTTCTTCATGTTTCGCATAAATTATGCAAATTAGGTATCCAATATGGCTGCCATAATAGGGAAAATTAGGTATTTTTTGCCGCGCTCACCAAAAACTTGTTCAAGTTACAAGCTTGTAATTTAGCACAGGGATTACTGTTATGCATATCTACTGCATGAATATCACAGAAATCAGATATGTTGTGTTGTTTACGTGAAAAATATTTTTTGTAAAAAAAAAATATTTTTTGTAACTTTTTCACATAATTAACACCTATAATTCAGAAACCATTAAATATATTATGATTTCTTTTAATTCATGCAGTCGATATACTCATTAGGCACTGCGGTGCAAAATGTTTTGCAGTTATACCCAGTATTTATTCTACTTGAGCACAGCAACTTTAAGTACTCACAGCAAAAATGGTATTCTGAGAAAACGATAAGGTAATTTTTATAACCAAATTCTGCCAAAAGCCATCCGAAGAAACCTCAATATTACCACTTTTTAAGCTATTATACTAACTGCATACTGAGGTAAGGATATGAAAGTACATAAATAGCAAAGAAAGTCCTTTTCCAAAAAATCACTTTTTGAATCCATACTACCTACCTTAAAACATTACTGGTAAAATCTCCCTATTGTGTTTTTATAATATAGGGAGATCTCCCTAATTTGGGTTCATTCAACTTGGAAGCTGTGCAGATGACTGGCCAAGACGGGTGATTACAACTGATAAGACTGGTGGAAGAGGGGGCCAACTGGTCACTAGATTAAATAATAGTTCCAAGTCTAGGGGCCCACGTTAATGACGTAATGTGGGCTTGGCTCCTCCAAAATGGGTGGGATAATGCTCAAAAAAGCTCCATAATTAGATAACGCAAAATATTCCGTTCTGTTCACAAATCTTTGATATTGATGTTATTCAGTTTTTGTTATGTTTAACAAGCGTGTTGTAATAATAAAATTACGTTGTATTACGACATTATTTGTGTTCAATTCTTTCGTAAGATGGTTTCTAGTAGCACGTTATGCTTCACCCCCTGGCAGACCTGCTTATGCTTCACCCCCTGCCAGACCTGCTTATGCTTCACCCCTTGCCAGACCTGCTTATGTTTCACCCCCTGCCAGACCTGCTTATGCTTCACCCCCTGGCAGACCTGCTTATGCTTCACCCCCTGGCAGACCTGCTTATGCTTCACCCCCTGGCAGACCTGCTTATGCTTCACCCCCTGGCAGACCTGCTTATGCTTCACCTCCTGCCAGACCTGCTTATGCTTCACCCCCTGCCAGACCTGCTTATGCTTCACCCCCTGGCAGACCTTCTTATGCTTCACCGCCTGGCAGACCTGCTTATGCTTCACCCCCTGGCAGACCTGCTCATGTCAACAGAAACTAAACATTAGGAATAATTCAGCCATGATGCAGCTTCAGAAAACATTCTTTTCTAAGTTGAATGTTGCACCCACAAAATGTTCAAACTGAAAACAAAACATTGAAACCATCCAGAACAGCTAACTGGAGGCAGGTGGAACTGACTGCAAGATCCTCAAGTTGCTTTTTGAAGTTGTGCCCACATGCCTGTTTGTGGATGTGGTACAAATGAACTTCCTGCTGATAATAACCTTCCTTAGATTTAGAGGATGTTTCTGGGTAACAAAACAGAAAAGGTTACTTTGATATTAAAATATGTTTGTGCAGTAAAGTGCTAAAAATAACAGTCTACAGATAAAGTCGTACAGTCGAACATCACTTCACGGTTACCTCAGTAAAACAGCCACCTTCCAATTAAGATCGCCTTTGGTCAGTCCCAAATTATTTACATAGCAGTATAGGAAATTAGTCCCATTAATGCGTCATTCAGGTCACATGCCAAGAGCTTCCACTGTATCACGTGCCAAGAGCTTCCACTGTATCACGTGCCAAGAGCTTCCACTGTATCACGTGCCAAGAGCTTCCACTGTATCAGGTGCCAAGAGCTTCCACTGTATCACGTGCCAAGAGCTTCCACTGTATCACGTGCCAAGAGCTTCCACTGTATCACGTGCCAAGAGCTTCCACTGTATTACGTGCCAAGAGCTTCCACTGTATTACGTGCCAAGATTTAACATGATTTTTTAAGGAAAAAATTAGATTTTGCACATATAAAATGAATCTCGTTGTGAACACAGCGATGTCTCGACACCTTTTAATATTGTACACTGCTACAAAATATAGTACTGATTAATTAACAAGCGCATCGTCAAGAGAGACTCCCTTACATGTAAAAACCGATTGTCAGATCAAACGTCCACAATGATGCCACGGACTGCAAGCAAAGCTGCCTCCTTGACTGAAGAGCTCCAAGCCTGGAATGGACTGAATGATATTAATATCATATTTGGTGTTGGATTCGACTCTGGTTCAACTCATGTTCGGCACCGTCTTAGCTATTGCACACATTTCACGCATAAAACCAATAATAAATACAGACCTGTATATATTCGTAAATGTACAATTTCATATTTTCACAATCGTTTACCAGTTGAGGTTGATACACTCAGTTTGCAGATCTGTCAATGTACTAAACTTCTGGTTTCCATGATTCACCTCGGGTTTACTCCGAATGTTTTGGTTACATCTCTGGTACACCGACGGAGGTGATGACATGCGATCGAAATATTCTGAAGTTTATAGTGAGGTAAATCCTGAGTCATAATTTGCAAAACTTTGTATCAGTGAAGAGGCTTTTGTCTTCTACAAAGACCACTGCAGTAACCTTGAAGAAATAACGATAGCTCCTTTTGCGTAGACCTGTATATAGTGAGTGTCGTGATGTAGCATATGTGGTTACTGCTGCATGGCTGTTACAGTAGACACAGCCTTGTTTCTATATACATCATTACAGTGACCCCATAGACATAATTTATAAACATCACTAGACTGACCCTGTAGACGTCATCTCTCCAGGTCAATACCCTGTCAAAACAGAGGGACAAACAGGTCATAAGTGTCTTAGGGGTTATTACACACATCCAAAACAAAACCTCCAGATATCACGATCCTATTGTCCAGCCCAGGTAAATTGTCACATACCACACCCACCGATTACGTGACAATCATTTCAGATCCATTGATAACACTCCGCAGCACTGTAGCAAACATGTAGAGCGTGTTTTCACCAAACTCGGTGGCACTACCAAATGTACACACAATCGACACAACAATGGCTCTGGTCATTCTTGTCCTTTTTAAAACATGCTAAAATCAATCGCATTAAAATCAGCCTACCACAAGTGATCGAGCTGATCCAAGTTCCGACAATTAGCGATGGACATGGAAAGCTGTGGACACCATCTGTGATGAAATTAAATATCGCAATATGCTTCAAACACCCACAGTAATCACATCAAGGGTTGGTGATTGTCGACTTAAATAAAAGAGTTCACTTGGCCGCCATTGTCTTTAAAAAACACCATTACAAACGTCTTCCTTATTTGTATTCAGTTCGGGTAATGTCTGGCATTGTGCTTGTGTCTCGTCGGACTACACGAGACGTCATTGTGTCGCACCATTGACACGTCACCCATGTCAAGTGCATCGAATGCAGTCAAAGGTCGCGAGCGCCGTTTCTTTAGTCGGCTGCCGGATCCGTCGCGTTTCTTTTGGTTGCGTTCTCTTGAGTTTTCCCGACTGTGATTCATCACGTTGCCTCTGTGTCCGTTTGTGTTCATCATACCATCAGCTTGTGACTTGCACAGAATAAGATACTTGGAGACGGACTCAGGGAGATCTGCGTTGGCGAGATGTAACATGGAAGATTCGGGTGTATCAATAAACCCGTACTCTTTATACGTCGATGAGTTGTCCGGCTGATCCTTCGCGGTTCGCCGATGTCCCCCTACCCTTCCCGGACTTGCGGTGAAGTTCTTGTTTTTGTCGTGTACCTGGGAGTTGTCAAGGTCTTTGTTAGTTCGGGCTAAATCCACCGGGTGGCCGGGGGTGCTGTGCGGGCGTCGCTTCTTCTTCAGCTGCTGAAGCGTCGTTTTCTCGTGTTGGAAGCCATGGTCTGGGGAGGTCTCATTTACAGCCCTCGGGGAACACGCTGCTCCCGATGACAACCGCTTTGCCCATCGATTCACATCAACGCCGCGAGATGGACTCCCACCTGATGGAGACCGTGTCACCACTGGTATCGCGTCACATGTCGGCAGACTGCTGACACTAGCTGCATTCCCACTGTCGGTGTCATTACCAAGACTGTAGGAGTCGCGGTAGATCACCCGTGTCAGTGGCATCACCTTCGCCGTCTGTGCTGCTGCAGGCATGACCTTTGCTCTCACCAAGCCACTGTCATGTGACCCAGTGTCCGACCCGACCCTGGCATTGTTAGTGTTGTTTCCTTCGTGAGAACGAGGTTCGTTACTTACACGTGCGTAATCATCTAACCTTGCCCACCGACTTATTCTTGGGTCGACTTCGCCGTTGGAATTGCGTCTGCCCGCCCCAGACTGCCTAGTCCACTGACGTTCACATCGATTGTCTACAGAATTGTCCTCGGGGCATTCTTGCCTCAACGGCGACTCACCGCGACTGCCACCTGAACGGCATTCTGATAAATTTGTGCTCTCGTATCTCGCCCCAGGGTGGTTATCATAGTTATGCGCATCTGCGAAGGGCACTGTCCAGCCAGTAGATGGCGCTCCATACTGTCGTCGTTCGCCCGTTTCCGAGCATACGGAGAACTGAGACATGACAGAACTGGAGCGAACAACCACAGGTGACTGACGAACAGGGGAATCGGGAGACGGTGAAAACGGTGAAATGACCACCGGTTGGTTCAAAGTGCCACCATTAGGGCAACTAGTACCACCTGGTGGTGACCACAGACGACTGGGAGAGGAAACGGGAACCTCTGCGCCGCCACATGCCCCTTCGGAAGGGTAACTCCCCCTGGTCTCGCGAACACCGTCTAGTTGTGCAGTTCTACTGCAGGTGGCGCTGTCAGCGGCACAGGTCTCCGCCTGGTTGCGTTCGGGCAACACGAGGTCTGTCGGTGGTAGACTGTGCCGAGAACGCAGACTCTTTGCAGCGTCTTTGATCTCGCGAACCGAGAACACCTGCACGCCTAGCGACCGCCTGTTGCCACCTCGACCGTTGCCATAGGAAACATTTCCGTGGCAACTAGCAGTGTCCCTCCTCCTGCCGGACAAATACACTGCAGGATGAATGTCGCGTTCTTCATCGGCCGATTCCGGTGAATTATGCAGCGATGACCTCCTTCTGTCCGTACTCCGTCCCGAGTCCGGCGAATCATGTCCAATGCAGCAACTCACAGAATTATCAATGACGCTTCTGCCGTCTCTGCGCTTGTGGGGCATGTCGCGTGGACTAGCAGTGCTCGACTGTGGTGCAAATTGTGCTTGGGTAGGGCTTGTGAGGTTCAAAGGTGTCTGAGTGTCATCCTGAGGCGACACACGAGACGATTCAACGAGCGAGGCATGCGGAATGTTATTGTGCATCCTCACCACCATCTGCGATGGAGAACTCTCTGGCGACTCGTTCGTTACCATGGCAACCCTGTAATCGGGACACCGAACATCGTCGACCGACGACTCGTCAACAGCTCCACTTGTCTGCGAACTCGTGCGATTCGATGGGGGAACTCCCGCCTCGGAACGATCATCCTGTGGCATCGTTGCTTCTACGGCATCATCTGTTCCGCTGACTTGACCGTTCTCCCCTGCACTGGGAGGGGAATTCTCCCCTCCCCCTTCTCTCACTGGCTCCCCCATGTTGTTATTCCCGGGGGTCTGGAAGGCTTCCTCATAGGGGGGTGGAGCCTCTCCCATGGGAACCCTGGGGGGTTTGGGGGGCGAGTAGGGAGGGGGCGGGTCGTCGTACGGGGTGAAGTCCAGTCCCATGTCCAGCTGGTCAAACTGAGCCATGTAGGCGACATTGTCGTCCTCTGCCCGCTCCGCATTCAGCCCTGAAACACACAACAGGCAGTGCATATATTTGGGCTAACAATTCATCAAAGTGTTTAATGTCACAATTGTAGGTGGGAATGTTTGACCTAGGAAGTGTGATGTCGCCCTAGTAATGTATGACCTAGGAATTGTGATGTCGCCCTAGTAATGTTTGATCTAGGAAGTGTGATGTCGCCCTAGTAATGTATGACCTAGGAATTGTGATGCCGCCCTAGTAATGTCTGATCTAGGAAGTGTGATGTCGCCCTAGTAATGTATGACCTAGGAAGTGTGATGCCGCCCTAGTAATGTTTGATCTAGGAAGTGTGATGTCGCCCTAGTAATGTATGACCTAGGAATTGTGATGCCGCCCTAGTAATGTCTGATCTAGGAAGTGTGATGTCGCCTTAGTAATGTTTGACCTAGGAAGTGTGATGCCGCCCTAGTAATGTTTGACCTAGGAAGTGTGGTGTCGCCCTAGTAATGTTTGATCTAGGAAGTGTGATGTCGCCCTAGTAATGTTTGACCTAGGAAGTGTGATGTCGCCCTAGTAATGTTTGACCTAGGAAGTGTGATGTCGCCCTAGTAATGTTTGATCTAGGAAGTGTGATGCCGCCCTAGTAATGTTTGATCTAGGAAGTGTGATGCCGTCCTAGTGATGTTTGATCTAGGAAGTGTGATGCCGCCCTAGTAATGTTTGATCTAGGAAGTGTGATGCCGCCCTAGTAATGTTTAATCTAGGAAGTGTGATGCTGCCCTAGTAATGTTTGATCTAGGAAGTGTGATGCCGCCCTAGTAATGTTTGATCTAGGAAGTGTGACGCCGTCCTAGTGATGTTTAATCTAGGAAGTGTGATGCTGCCCTAGTAATGTTTGATCTAGGAAGTGTGATGTCGTCCTAGTAATGTTTAATCTAGGAAGTGTGATGCCGCCCTAGTAATGTTTGATCTAGGAAGTGTGGTGCCGCCCTAGTAATGTTTGATCTAGGAAGTGTGATGCCGCTCTAGTAATGTTTGATCTAGGAAGTGTGATGCCATCCTAGTAATGTTTAATCTAGGAAGTGTGATGTCGTCCTAGTAATGTTTAATCTAGGAAGTGTGATGCCGCCCTAGTAATGTTTGATCTAGGAAGTGTGATGCCGCCCTAGTAATGTTTGATCTAGGAAGTGTGATGCCGCTCTAGTAATGTTTGATCTAGGAAATGTGATGCCGCCCATTTATAAAGTCTCGATCTCCACACACGTGGTATCGATGGAATGCTCTGTCATTGGCCGATCTGCCCAAAATGACATCAATGGGCTGATTTAACTCAGTGAATCAGAACCATGGTTTCAAATGTAGTGTCATCGTCCCTCCAAAGCGAAAGTAAAAAACAAAATGGTGGAGCGGTATTCGACAACTTATCCACTTCAAAACTTTACTTTGGATTATCTCAAGTTTCTGCGTCAATATTTTGATAAAATGCCTCATAATATTAATAAATAAGCTTATTATACTAGTTCAGATAGTTAGAACGACTTTGGGTTGTTTTTTGATGTGAAAATTCAATAAATTAGCAATGTGATGCCTCTCCAGGCGAGCACTTGGGTTGCAGAGGTAGTGATCGGCCTGCTTGAATCGACGATGAAATGTTTGTTTTTCTAACAATTTCAGATAGTAATATCCCCATGATTTTAGTATGTGACATAGTTATTATAATTTTATTATAATAAAGCATTCCTTCCTTCCATTTTATTATAATAAAGCATTCCTTTAGCAATAAAATGATACTTCATTCATATTTTTATGATATTAGTAAACTTATGATTTTTATAGGAACAGTATGCTACAGACGATTTTCAGTGGTCACTTCTAGGGTTAAAATACCTAGAAGATTACATTGTGTTACCTCACAAGAAAGTTTACGAAACTTGACTGAAATCTCTGAATATTGCTATAGATTAGACATATCTAAGAGATGTATATTTAAATATAAATAGTTTTTAAATATTATATTTAAGAGACTTGCCCTTATAATGTACTCCAGAGTGGGGCCATATTTAACCCCCTAAAAGTGTCATAAATAGGTGTACGTCACGCCCGACTTACTTCGCATCATTATGAGCATCCTGCGCTGTCGGAGTCGGTGAACCATGAAGAGTAGAAGAGCCAGGATCAGGAACGATGTCACTGTGCTTGCCACGAGTCGAAGGCCGAGATTGGCTGTGTCCTCATCAACACCTAGAGAGGAAATGTCATACTAATGTCACTGAACACTCGACATCCAAACACATTTCACGTTTATTCTAAAATTATAGTAATATTAATAATATATTTATATTGTTACAGCACCATATCCACAATTGTTCATGGCGCTATACACACATTTTATTATACTCAATAAACTAAGAAAGTAATAGTAATTCAATTGAATTCTTTATTTCCAATTGAAAAGTAAAAGATTATTTTAAACTAAATATTGTACAATACAATAACTACTAATAAAAGTATTAATAAATAAAATTTAATAGAATACAGTAGGTACTAAGATGTTAACTTAAAATAAACACAGTACAGAACAATATTTTACAAAAACACTAATACAGTAGAATGCATAAAGTAAATAATAAAATATAACACTATCGATTAATTAAAATAAAGAAATAGTTCTAAATTATTTCTAATGTAAATAAGACCAGTATTGATTATTTGACTGCCTTTCTACCACCTGCTCTAGACCATATTAAGACCAGTATTGATTATTTGACTGCCTTTCTACCACCTGCCCTAGACCATATTAAGACCAGTATTGATTATCTGACTGCCTTTCTACCACCTGCCCTAGACCATATTAAGACCAGTATTGATTATCTGACTGCCTTTCTACCACCTGCCCTAGACCATATTAAGACCAGTATTGATTATCTGACTGCCTTTCTACCACCTGCCCTAGACCATATTAAGACCAGTATTGATTATCTGACTGCCTTTCTACCACCTGCCCTAGACCATATTAAGACCAGTATTGATTATCTGACTGCCTTTCTACCACCTGCCCTAGACCATATTAAGACCAGTATTGATTATCTGACTGCCTTTCTACCACCTGCCCTAGACCATATTAATCATTAGCCAGTTAGGCTAGATAAATATTAAGCTTGGGGGGTCATTTTCCATAATTTTATGTGTACGTAATTTACAGACGATCCCTTGGTAACTGCAGATGCTGTGGCCCACAAAATCAATGTGTAAACAGCTATGATGACAATACTAATACTGCTAGATTAAAACTATGCATTCAGTGTTTCTCATCTCGGTGAAACACTGTTGTGGAAATTGGGTTATTCTTAATCCAGGTGCCTGGTCAGCAGCGGTAAGGGATGCTCCCATTTAGTTCCCCAAAAACGATACGCGTCTAGATTCGGTTCAAACCTCCCTCCCCCATCAATACATGGTGTGACATGTGGTGGTGGCAGGTCTTTGTGTGAAACGCTCTCATTTTTATGATCCAAAATTACTATTACCGTCAATTTTGCATTAAGTTTTTTCAATCGCTATGTGGCACGGCACTCTCGCAGTTTATTTTCCTGTGGCAATAACCAAACACCTATAGCAACTTATAATGGATTCTGGGACTTTGTGAATATGTGCAACCACCGTTGGCTGACCTATGATTGACTTCTGGCTGGTTTATGTCGTGTTTTGGTCAATCGATGGTGTAACTTGGTGGACCATGGTGGTAATTGCTGACGTCATTCCGACTTGAAAACAATGACAGCGGGGCAAATATACATGTACAGTCTGTACCAAGGTAATTGATCAGACCTTTAATACAGGTCCATTACTGTATAAATACAATAGTTGCAACCATATGCCAAATTTGAAAAAAAAAGAATTTCAGCCTTGGTAAATAATAAACTAAATTCAACAACTTAAAAGTGCTTGATTTAAGTCAGATTCTAGCAGATTTAAAAAAAAAACTTGTAAGTGAATGTTGAATACTTGTAAATATACACTTCATCCAAAACTAATTGTTCTGCTTAAAAATTTTGTGATGAAGATATTGTATGTCTAAAGAATGGTTCATCAGTGTGTGTCTGTCTACTTGTTGGTTAACCATTGTCTGTTTAAATCTACTTGTTGTCTTGTGTTTGTCTACTTGTTGGTTAACCAGTCTGTTTAAATCTACTTGTCTTATGTCTGTCTACTTGTTGGGTCAGCCATTGTCTGTTTAAATCTACTTGTTGTCTTGTGTTTGTCTACTTGTTGGTCAGCCATTGTCTGTTTAAATCTACTTGTCTTATGTCTGTCTACTTGTTGGGTCAGCCATTGTCTGTTTAAATCTACTTGTTGTCTTGTGTCTGTCTACTTGTTGGTCAGCCATTGTCTGTTTAAACCTACTTGTTGTCTTGTGTCTGTCTACTTGTTGATCAGCCATTGTCTGTTTAAATCTACTTGTTGTCTTGTGTCTGTCTACTTGATGGTCAGCCATTGTCTGTTTAAATCTACTTGTTGTCTTGTGTCTGTCTACTTGATGGTCAGCCATTGTCTGTTTAAATCTACTTGTTGTCTTGTGTCTGTCTACTTGATGGTCAGCCATTGTCTGTTTAAATCTACTTGTTGTCTTGTGTTTGTCTACTTGTTGGTCAGCCATTGTCTGTTTAAATCTACTTGTCTTATGTCTGTCTACTTGTTGGGTCAGCCATTGTCTGTTTAAATCTACTTGTTGTCTTGTGTCTGTCTACTTGTTGGTCAGCCATTGTCTGTTTAAACCTACTTGTTGTCTTGTGTCTGTCTACTTGTTGATCAGCCATTGTCTGTTTAAATCTACTTGTTGTCTTGTGTCTGTCTACTTGATGGTCAGCCATTGTCTGTTTAAATCTACTCGTTGTCTTGTGTCTGTCTACTTGTTGGTCAGCCACTGTCTGTTTAAATCTACTTGTTGTCTTGTGTCTGTCTACTTGTTGGTTAACCAATGTCTGTTTAAATCTACTTGTTGCAAAATGCAAAAATATTTTTATTACAGGGATTTTAAACCGGTCAGAAGCAAAGCTCCCAATGGAAGATTAATTTAACTTGACTATTAAAATATATAATCCAGAGTAAACCGTGAAAGTTCTGACTGAACTGATGGACCTAGCCAGGACTGAGGTTTCAGGCCACGCCGCCCACAGCTGCTGCAGAGTAAATGTGCAAGGATGGCGTGAGAACACCTAGAGGCTAGAACATGTCAGCAGTAATTTATTGATTACTTTCCTTACTCGATATATGAAAGGACTTTCATAAAGCAGCCGTCTTCAATATTTCACATAGTACTGCTGCTTTACACTGCACAGTACTTTGCTTTATGTGCATCAAAGTAGTTGTTTTTCTGCCGTTTCGAGCTAACGGCTAACCACAGTTTAGTAAACACTTACTCAGCGTTCGCGCTAGGGCTTCGCCATGCACTAATTTTTGTATGGTTTGGCGAAAAGAAAAATGCACGTCATCGCCAAATTTGCGAAAACATGAACTACTGATGCAAAATGATGGTTTTATATCTTTATTTGATTAAGGCCTGGTACGGGTGCTAATTTACGCTTTTTTAACAAAATATGTCAATTTAATTTTCCAGCGCCATATACTAGTATATACTAGTAGATTTGTATGTTTACTATAAATAAACTTCACTTTTAGACCAACAACATACCTCTAAACGACTTTTATTCATGTATAAAGTCCACACCTATCACGATGATATGTCCATTTTTATTGGGAAGACGCGAAATACGCTGAAAGTTGTCGATGTTTACGCCATGACAACGCGGTCCTTCCTTCGACATACGCCATCTTGTTTGATATTGTGAAAGCATTCGGCCAACATCGTTATTTATGCACGCTATAGTTTGCCGAGAATGACCTTATTTGGCATTCGGCAACCGTTGTGTCGTCATCCGCTTAGTTCCGTGACGCGCCTCGTGTCTATGACCACTCTGATTGGTTTACAAAGTTGCGCGAGCGCAAAACTCTCCCAGCATGCCACTTATTGCTACTTCCCATTGTTTATAAAATATGGCGGTTTTCTCGAGCGATGTGAGTTTTGTCTCAGACGATGTTGATATGAGATAGTTTAGTGTTAGTTAGCATATAGAAACGTTGCGGAAACGGAAGGTGTGGCTGAATTTCATTTGTGAAGAAAATGCGGCAGTTATTGGCAGCTTCTGCGCGGGAAAAACGCAAGTTAATTTCGTTGCCTGTCAGAAACGCTGGCGAAGACGCGGCAATGCCAGTCGGAGCTGTCACTTCGACTTCACTGCCCGTTGCCATGGCTGAGTGTGGGGCTTGTGCTAATGTTACTGTCGGCACCAGTGACGGTACGATAGTTAAAGAGACTGCAGCTTTGCCAAGTAGTGCGTCCTGTAGTCGGAGAAAGCTAGCACTGATGCGTGATGACAGCAGCCTATTAACTGGCCTTGGGCTTGACATGTTAACTGTTTTGTGTCTAAGACTAAGATAGGTATATCAGAATCCGCTAGGTGGCGTATTGCCTTCTAGCGGCCAAAACTGATCCATTTCTTGTGCATGAAAATGACGCCGGCGCGGCGCCGCGTCAGAGATCACATGGTCGCAGAAAATACGTCGCTGCTGCTATGGAAATGATGTCACCATGACGTTTGAGCATGGAATCGACCAATGGATAACTCTGTTACATATGGAGATACTTCTTTTTCGTTTTGAGCGCGGCGTTTTGTGTGTGTAGGTAAGTGAAGTTTAATGTTTTCTATGCTTGCTAAATGCGTAAATAAAATGTAAAGATTACGTAATGAAATAGCGATATTAGTGTAGATTTAAATATTAGCTTTAAAATGATATATGTTGCATAAGTGTACGTGCCTGCCGAGCAACACACCGACATGGGCAACTTTGGCGTTCTAGGCGTACATTTTCAACAGTCGACGCCGTATCACGCTGGCATCAGTAGGCGCTTTTGCAGCATTAATTAAATCCATATCCATCGCAACCATCACATATAATTGGTGTTATTGTTCACTTGTAACAGTGACAAGATCTATATATAATTAATATTTACCGTTTTTAGTTTGATATTAACATGCCAAAATTAAATGTTTAAAGAAAAATGTGTTCAAGCTGACTGAATCTGTGTCTGTTGTTAGTGACGCTTTCCATAGCATCGTTATTTAAATCCCAAACCATCTCAATCTATAAAACGAATTGCTTTTACTTTTGTACTTAAAGTTATAACTAATTATTATGTAATTAACTTTTTAATATTATATTAACAAATTTATTTTGTTATGTCTTTAGTTATGACATTTCTTTTTTCATACTACACCACATCATTTCCATCAAGTCTAGACAAGTGATTCAGTGGTACTTTCATGTTTCAGTGTTGGAAGATCAAACGGGTAGTTATTAAATTTGTAGGACTAATTAATAGTCTAATTAATAGTCTAATTAATAATATAATTTTTTATTAATTAATAATAAGTGAAATATAGTTAATTTTGTAATTAAGTGATTGTTTTTTTCTAATTAATATGTCACAAATAAAACAGTTGCAATTGTTGAAATAATTTAAATTGTAGTTGAATAGTTATGAATGGTGTTTATCTTTAAGTGTTCAAGACAGTTGTAAGATGATGGAAATTAATTTGTATTAATTTGTGCAGTTGTTGCTTGAATTTACTTGAAATTGTTGAAAACCATTTACATTATTGTAGTACAAAATTTATAATAGCATATATATATTCGTTGTATTAATTGTAGTTGAATATTTTGTTCTTCCTCGTCAGCTGGCATCTCTGCAAGTGGCTGGTATCAACATCTCTACACATCAGTTGATACGCTTGCAAGTCCCACTACATGCAAAAAGACTGCTTTAAAAGTGAAGAACATTACCGCACACCTCAAGTTGCAATGAATTCTTAATAGCAAGTTTCACACAAATTCACTGTTGCTACCGAAACTTCAAACGAATGCTGCATGAAGCTGATTTGAGATGATCCTCTCTCTGCGGACAATATTCTGATGTGGCTCCTCATGCAAAACATGAATTATACATCAGTTGTTCAACTGAAAGTTACAGACATAATGCAAAATTATGCAAGAGTTGACAATAATTACTAGACAAAGATTTACAAATGATTTTTACCTGCAAGACGTTTTACTCGTTATAACTACATGACTACAAACATTGCTGAACTGTGTAGGCTTACAACTATTGCTGTACGTGCAGGACTTTGCATGTTGCTGTGCTGCCTGAATTACAGAACATGCTACTCTACATCTGCAGGACTTGATAATGTTGGACATGCATCCTTGGACATATGAACATTTATGCAATACATTTGCACTGCATTATATGCATCCAGTGTTTCATGAAATTATTCACGTTGCCGCTATGTTTGAATCTGTTATAATAAATGTTCTTAATATTCATTCTGTTGTAATGTTTATCCATATAATTCCCTTTAAATTTACCTGTTGTGGCATACTAATTACAGAAATGTTTATCAATTAGTCTGCGTGCATTTTATTACAAAGTCACATTGAATTCAGATTGTTGTATTAACAAATTGTTCATACTGTTAATCCTCGTTACTGAATTAAGTATTTAAAATTGTTCAACTAATTAGGAAAATATTAAACTAATTATGTCATGCATAACAGGTAACATTTCAAGTTGATCTATTAAAATTTTTTTTCATTCTTAAGATTGGTATGCCCATTTCCTAATTAATTGTAGGTCAATCATGCCATTAATCCCCGTAAATAGGTCAAATAAGAAATTAGGTTAACTAATTAGGTCATCAACAAATTATGGATTTTAAGAGGTAGCAGTCATAATATATTACAGTCACTGTATAAACTGACTGACAGAGTTCAACCTATAACAGGCCTTTTCCTACCCGATTTATGTAATTAATAACGGTAAATAGGTTAATTATTAAATATAGGTCAATTAATAAGGTCATTAAATAACTAATTTCATAGTATGCTATAACAATATAATATATTAACAATCTTCAAACCTCTAATAGTTTAGTAGGCATTTCCTAATTAATTACATTCAAATAATGCAAATAATCACAGTAATTAGGTCAAATATACAATGAAGGTCAATTAATTAGGTCAAGGTCAAATCATATCAATATGATTTTTGGGGTCACATAACTTCTTATTTCGCATAAATATCTTCAATATACACAATTTTATGGCCGTTTTCCTATATAATAAAATGCAGTACATCAAGCTTCTGGGGCCAGTTTGTGCACAACAAATGGACTGAAATTCAATACCAAAAAGTGTTGTTTTTCTGAAACAAAAAGTGGAATTACGTCGGAAATAATAAAGATATCACAAAAATTCAAAAACTATCATAAACTTCATAACAAACTCTATCTTGTGGAACGATTTAATTGAAAAAATAACGTATTTGAATTTTTACCTGATGTACCTAACTAAGACATTGCTTTGTTAACTTATATTTTCATATCTGTTGCAATTTATATATGGACGTATCGTATGTTCTTTTCAGTAAAACATGTAACTTGCTGTTGCCCCAGATTTGTTGGCATATAAATACAATTTTACTATTATCATGTGAATATATTTCATCATAAACATTGCTTGTTATGCATAATTTATGTTGTGAGAAAACAAACACCTTTAATTGGATTGTTTTGGCTGTATACAGCCATTACTATTCACATCATGACAATTCAGTGTCAGATGGACGTTTACAGAAAATCAGATGATGATGCACATGACTTTTATATTAAAAAAAAATGCTAAATTGTGTAAATTCTGTGGGTGTATTTCATCTCAAATATTATTTATTGTACATAATTAATGTCTGGGAGATAAACAAACACAATTTATCGAATTCATTACTTGTTTACAATAATATTCATATTATCATTAGGTAAACTTTGACGGCCGTTTACAGAAAATCACGTTTTTGGCCATATAAACTTGCAACACTCTGGAAGTAAAAATGATATGATAATCTGGTTTGGATTGTTGTGTTCTCCTGGATATTCTGCACAATCTGTATAAAAAACATTTTGAATTTGTGTTTTATCTTTGTAGTTATCTAAAAAAATGTCGAAAAATGTTGCATTTTCAATAAATCGGTTTTGAAAATTCAAAATAAAATATAAATATACAAAAACATTGAAATGTTTTTTATACAGATACATTTTTTACTCAGTAATAGCTTTTCTACAGCTTGGATGCCAAAAAATTATATTAATTATGCATTTAAAAAAGTGTCCTATCTAGCTGCCATACCTCCCCTTAAGTGTCACAGATTAAAAATTGTTCTTCAATTTCTTGCATTCGCTTGATCGTTCAGTTGTGAAGGACGCTTTTATGACAATTTATGTTAACTTAACTGTTATTGGTCAATAGCCGAGGGGTTCTAGCCAATGAGAATCCTTATCACAAATTTGGCCGCGCACAACCAAACTTCCTAAGGCTAGCATGGCGTCTGCACAAGACACAACGATTGTAAGTTTGTATTTAATTTAAAGAAAACCCTTAAATGACAGGCAAATTATTAAAAGATAACATGGATATCCCTTAAACCATTTAACACGAATCTGTCATGTGACATGTCACAGTCAAGCTGGCCGGAGTCGAAATACATGTACGGTCGGAAGAAAATCAGAAACACGCTGTACTTTAAAGTTGTTTTGCAGTTTAGACCCGCACCTCCAAAAAGCCATGAAAACGGTCACCAAACTTCACATCATATATCTACTATACCTATTCTACACATGTACACTCATCATGTAATTAAACAAATAAATTTACTGTCTTATCGATCAAAATATACAAGAAATTCACTCACTCTACGTGTATACGTTAGTTCCACCGGAAAATCCGGTAGGTGGCGCAACTTTATCGGTAATTTCAGCCGTGGGATAGATTTCATATAAAAAAAAATTGGCTAAAGAATATTTTATTGGGCTAAAACAAAATGACTCCTTTTAGCCAAATTTGCCCAAGAGAATTTAGGTCTAGCGCTAACCCAGCTTACTACAGATGTATAGTGAAACCTCACTATTAAGGTCTCCCTTGGGGCTGGGCAAAAGTAACCTCACTATTAAGGTCTCCCTTGGGGCTGGGCAAAAGTAAGCTCACTATTAAGGTCTCCCTTGGGACTGGGCACAAGTAAGCTCACTATTAAGGTCTCCCTTGGGACTAGGCAAAAGTAACCTCACTATTAAGGTCTCCCTTGGGACTGGGCAAAAGAAACTTCACTATTAAGGTCACCCCCGGGACTGGGCAAAAAGTAAACCTCTCTATTAAGGTTACCCCCAGTACTGGGCAAAAGTAACCTCACTATTGAGGTCTCCCTTGGGACTGGGCAAAAGTAACCACTATTAAGGTCACACCCGGTTCTGGGCAAAAGTAACCTCACTATTAAGGTCACCCCCGGTTCTGGGCAAAAGTAACCTCACTGTTAAGGTCTCCCCCGGGACTGGGCAATAGTAAACTCACTATTAAGGTCTCCCCTGGGACTGGGCAATAGTAAACTCACTATTAAGGTCACCCCCGGGACTGGGCAAAAGTAACCTCACTATTAAGGTCACCCCTGGGACTGGGCAAAAGTAACCTCACTATTAAGGTCACCCCCGGTTCTGGGCAAAAGTAACCTCACTATTAAGGTCTCCCCCAGGACTGGGCAATAGTAACCTCACTATTAAGGTCACCCCTGGGACTGGGCAAAAGTGACCTGAATAGCAAGGTGACTGTATTAGCAAGACAAATCTCCTATACCCTGCTGTTACAGAAATAATTTGGGACTGTCCTAGGGTGACCTTAATCGCAAGGTGGCTGTATTGCCGAGGTGACTGTAAGCAAAGTTCTAGATACTGCAAAATGTTTTGATGTCATTAACTGTTTTATTTTATTTATTCTAATTTAATGTGTGTATACACATCTACACCGTGAAAGTATAAATGAAGCAATAAATGTGCCATGTCTACCACCATGCTAACTAGGGGCTTAGACAGACACCAGTCTGCCTGTCTTCAAGACTGGCAGATGACTGGCCAAGATGTGTAATTACAACTGATAAGACCAGGTGGAATTTAGAGGGGGCCAGCTGGCCACTAGATTAACTAATAGTTCCAGCCTATGACTACCATTAACCATTGGCACAACTGGTGGTGAAACAAATGAAATTATTAAATAAATGGCTTAAATGACACTAGTTTGTCACTGAAAAAAAATAAACTGGCCAATAATGGATGTGATTGACATGAATGCAACCTATTCGCGTGCTAAAAGACACAATTTTGGTTAATTAAAGACAGGCAAAATACTATTTCTGGCTGAGGGCCTGTTTAGATGTATTGCAAAATGTTTTGATGTAATTAACTATTTTATTTATTATAATATATCGTGTGTATATGTACCCTACATGACGCCCCAATGAAAGGGTAAATGAAGCAACAAACATGACACGTCTACCACCACCGTGCCAACTCACCTCTGCCGGGGTAGTTCGGAATGTAGGCGCTCTTGTTCTTGGTGTCGCCGTGGATCGGGACCTCGATGCAGTGAAACTTGCAGCAGGTGCCCTCTATGGTCTCGTAGAGGCTACAGTCGGGGGGTGAGCACTGTACGGATGTGCACATGGTGGGGTAGCCGCGCAGACACGTACACTCATAGCAGAAGTCATTACTCGGGAAGAACTTGGTGCCGTCGCTCACAAACTTGCCCTGCCAGTCAGAGCACTGCAGACGCGACTCTACAACAAGAGGGGGATGACAGGGGTAATCTCAATATCTGGATGTAAAGGTAAGTTCTTAGGGGTTATCGCAGAACGTTGATGTCCGATATCAGACAAAATTACTTTCATCTTGCCTCAGATGAAAGTTTGCAAACATTGAAATGACACTATCAATATATATTAACAGTATCGGTCCAAAACGTATAATATCAATGTTCAACGCCAGATGAAACTCTGACCTCCTCCCCCAAATGAAAGTCACTTTTTCGTCTGATATCAGACATTGACGTTCTGAGGTGATCCTTTAAAGGTAGGTTCTTAAAAGGAAGTTTGTATATCGTAATGACTGTATTTGGACACCTAAAATATGATCCTTTAAAGACAAGTTCTTAAAAGGAAGTTTGTATATCGTAATGACTGTATTTGGACACCTAAAATATGATCCTTTAAAGACAAGTTCTTAAAAGGAAGTTTGTATATCGTAATGACTGTGTTTGGACACCTAAAAATATGATCCTTTAAAGACAAGTTCTTAAAAGGAAGTTTGTATATCGTAATGACTGTGTATTAATTTGGACAACTAAAAATATGATCCTTTTAGGTACGTTCTTAAAAGGAAGTTTATATACCATAATGACTGTATTTAAACACATAAATAGAATAAAATTCTCAGCTGCCTGAAAACGTAAGACTGAAAACTAATTCTCAGACATGCTGTCCCAATATTTACGAACATGAATGAGTCCTGATGATGTGTCTCATTTCATGACCCACGTTGTTAACTGGGCTTTCTGATATGATCAGAGAAGTTATACTTTCTAAAAAATCACTAATAAATGGTGTTCATTTACGTAGGGATAAAGACAAATTCTTTTTATAGGTATGCAAAAACATAAGATACCAAAAATAAGTTTGTAAATTTTTAGGTTTTCTGAAAACATACACTGATACAGTGTCCAAATGCATCCAAATACATCTACCGGGGGTAGTTCGTAACACAACAACCCAGACCAGTGGCTTAGGGCTGGATCACTTGGATTGGGCGTCTAATGTAACTAGAACTGTTTGTAGATCCACAAATGTATGACAACAATGAACCCATCCTCAAGAACAGCTCACTGAAGTAGCCTGATCATCCCTGAGCCACACCTTGTTCAGAGTCCTACCTACTAGTACTACTGTCTAGGCCAGACCAGACAGGCGTAAAATCAATGTTTGTGGAGCCATGATGAGAGAGCTAATGTAGTCCAAGGAAGCGGTACACCACTGCCGCATAAGACCAGAGAAGATGTCAGAAAATGGGGCAGTAATTGGTAATTAATATTTAATAATTACACAGCATGGCTGTGATCACAGTTTGGCAAGAACTGAGGAGAGACATTTAGAGTACTTATCAACCACGGAAGACATGTTTCAGTTAGAAGACCATGCCAGCAGAGTCAGTCAGAACGTCAAGAGTTGTGTGGGTTGAACGGATCTGTGAAATAACATTTCTGTGAAAAAAACTTTGTAAGACCAATATTTTGACAATAATAATAAAAAATAATAGAATCTTTATTCTTAGATATTAAAAATAAATAATTAACTCAAAATCCCAGTGTCTAATCTATTATGGCTACATCTTTGTTGAAACATAGGTCTTAGGCCTAGTGTAGAACAATCAAATTGTTGAAGTCCTTTTTAAAAATATTTAGTTCTGTGGAAATCATTGGTAAATGATTCCGTGCCACAGCAACACCTGCCGAGTTGATGACAAATTAACTGTGTCCCAGGTAAGCCCAGTTAGGCTAGCTCCACCACCCGCAAGCTTTCAGCCATGATATAACAACACAAAAGCTGTTCATGGATATAACTCCACAATTGCCTAGATGTACTATCACTATCAGGTATGCATTTATTTATACTAGAGGGGTGAAGCTGTGATTCCTTGGGGGATTAGTGCCATGCCTGGGTGTATGTGCATCCCATTGCCATTGGTGTAAACAATGTTTGTACTAAAAGCACAATTAACCTCAATTCCTTTGTACAACAGCTGAAGATATCACAGCAGTGACTCGCTGTGAACTTGTCAAAATCACACCTGGCTGCAGCTCATCACAAGAGACGTCTGGTTATGTTTTTGATAAATGTTGGTTACAAAGGCTGCACATCCGAGCGCGCCATCATGTCATGTCTGACATGACTTTACCTCTGGTAACTGCGTCACAGTTACATCGCAGAGTAGCACGGACAAATGGTGTGTTCATGTGATAATTCAAAATGATAACTGCCCAGCGTAATTATTAAAAATACTCATAACATTATAAGTGTGTTTCTGCGATTGTTCTAAGTTGCGCAAAATATACATGATTATAATGTTGCAAAAAAAGGTAATTCTACGAATGGTGAAATTTATAAATGCTCTGTGTCAGAACACATGAGATATGAGTAATTACATTATTATTTACTGGTTTACACATGTCTAAAATATAATATTTTCATGATTTCACATTTTACACAAATATGCATGCACACACAAAATACTAGCTAAATTGTAACCTGCGTAACCTGTTGACATCACTAGATCCAACCTTGGCTGGCATTCACGGTCCGTATGGCAGGAAGCCTTGCAACAGAACTACTGGCTGTAAGACCAGTTCCTGATCAATATGTACACATTAGCACCTCCTAGCACAGAGACACCTCCAGGGCAGCATTCATTAGTGACTGCTTAATTACTGTGCACACAGATATAATTAATTAAATCATCCCCAGTGACATTTCCTAACAGTGGAACAGGGCATCACTGGCTATGTTTACAGGTGATATGGTGTTTGCAAGTGTATAACAATTCCACAACAGTAAGGATACATAACTATAGACACTACATCTTCCAATTACATATTAAGTACTGCAGGAACACAACTTTTTAAAATTGCAACATCCTATAAAAATGACAAAATCAAGACATCCAGTCACCATAATGAACTGTCAAATAATATATTGGACTATTTAACAAAACTGCCATAATGACTGTATCATGTATTGGGCATATGAAAGTAATTAAATTCTAAGCTCCCCAAGAATATAGGGTACATTATATAAACATTATTGGTGTCCTAAACCATAGCCTCACTACGTACAGTGTGTCCCAGGACACACAGGACACACATGACACACAGGACACACAGGACACACAGCAGTAGGGGGTCGGGAAACATACAGCAGAGAAAATTATTATTTTTGTACATTCTTAGAATTAGTTAGAGTGATTAGAAACATAGAGTGTCCGAATACAGACAGTGCAGTAACTATAATATATATATATAATTATATATTCCATTCTGAAATAATGAACATTGTACTAATCTTCTGAACAAATGTGCACCAATCCTTTTTAAATACCACTCAAGTCACATGTATGTGAACAAGTGTAATTCTAGAACCATGAATGCAATAATTTATTGGCTATCGCAGCCTGTACCTAACAACGTGTTTACATTTGTCAGAGTTATTCTAGTACTAAGGTGTGAAAAGCAGACAGACAGTAAGTTAAACCAGAGTTAAGTCACTCCTGAGTCTCACAAGCAAATTCTCTTGGTGCAAATCTTGTAAATTCTTGTTGAATCACTCAATGTCAACATTGACTGAACAAACACTAATTATTAGTTATGATCTGTACTGTATAGCTGCATCCACACTAAGATGATGATATAAACAAACACTAATTATTAGTGATGATCTGTACTGTACAGCTGCATCCACACTAAGATGATGATATAAACAAACACTAATTATTAGTGATGATCTGTACTGTATAGCTGCATCCACACTAAGATGATGATATAAACAAACACTAATTATTAGTGATGATCTGTACTGTATAGCTGCATCCACACTAAGATGATGATATAAACAAACACTAATTATTAGTGATGATCTGTACTGTATAGCTGCATCCACACTAAGATGATGATATAAACAAACACTAATTATTAGTGATGATCTGTACTGTACAGCTGCATCCACACTAAGATGATGATATAAACAAACACTAATTATTAGTGATGATCTGTACTGTATAGCTGCATCCACACTAAGATGATGATATAAACAAACACTAATTATTAGTGATGATCTGTACTGTACAGCTGCATCCACACTAAGACGTTGCTGTGCATCATTTCATATATATTTCACCATAAAAATAAGACCAACAATGGCATGAGCACTAGGCACTAGTGTTATAAATTTAGTAGTTGATGAAATTATCGGATAAACTAAATATGTTATTAAATTTATTTATGTTGGGCCAAACTTATACTTGGCGGAAAATTGGCCAACCTGCAACCCAACCTCATTGATTATTCTAGGAACAAATGCATGTACATCTTAAATTCAACCACTATGTACACAAGATCAAAATAACAGATAGATCAATGACCATGAGTTCAAGTATGGGTAATTATTTTGTTATTTTTACAAGCAGGTTTTTAACATTAAATGAGGTTACAGATCTATATACATGTCTTATTAGGGAGCTTAGAAACTGGACTGCTTTTAATGATCATTATTTCACCAACTGTTACAAGTAGAAACATCTGGTGGGATTTCACATAATTGTAAGCACTTATAAGATGATAAATTGTACAATAACGTCAGGCACCATTTATTGAGGCAAACTGGAAACATCTGGACAGGAAACACTGGAAATAGGAATGTGTAACTTCATGTGTTTACTACGTACTATGTGGGTAGACAGCAGAAGTTGTACATGATTACATCAACACCAAAAAAGAAATATCTTACTATTTTGGTGTGTAAACAGTGAGATTTAGAATTGCATGACACACATGTAAGTTGACGAGTTGGCAAACCAATGTGTGACATTGTAGTGACAAATTCAACCTGATATTTTCAATGTTTCTTTCCTGCTATGTGGTGTACAAATTGGTATAATTTAAGTAATTAGACACAAGGAGATAATGACGCAACTATATCTATTGGTTTTCAACATGCAAATGAACTACCAACACGTCAGTTGCACATGTAACATGGACACCATTTGAAGGCAATTTCTCATACAAACACATGCATACTTCAACAGAATGTCGTGCCTTTTTTATTATTCCTACTTCAAAATAGGTGTTAAAAGAGGCCTTGGCAGGTAACATTGTCGCTTGACTAGAAAAAGTATGAAAACATTCAAGACAGATACTTTAAAATATTATTATCGTACTTGTCTTGTGATATCAGTATGCTAGTCGGCATAATCTTGTGAGGCAAATACATGTTTAAGGAACTAATAACACATGTAATAGCCCCACTAATGCAGTGATTAACTTTTCCAAATATGACCAAAAATGGTACTGTAGCATTACAATACACAAAGTCAAAGGTTGTGCGTGTAACATGGACACAAACATTATGCAAACAATGTATTGCACCATCGTAGCATCACTACATCAGCTACAACCACTCCTAAAGGTAGAATTATGTATCTTAGTACTTATTACAAAGTCCCAATAATTTGGGCTTCAAGGAAAAATATATTGAGTGATAGGGTTGTAGGTGTAGCCATGGACACCACATATAAATGGTGTCCATTAGATGATGTACCAGGCAGAAATAACAGGTGGTGATATTTCCATCAAAGTCACCAGATTGCTAGCCACCAATAAGGTCGACATAATCACAAATACAGGTTCACATAGAAATCTTCCAAATTAATATGATATGTGTATTAATGGATCACGCGTAACAAGGTTGCGCAGGTAACAACTGAAGACACCAAACTTACCCTCACTGTACATTGCTTGCTGTTTTTGAAAATAGGCCAATGACATCATGATATGTTGCTATCTGCCAGTCTCTGCACACTAGATACACATTATCTTGAAAGATGACACAGTGTTGCAGCTGTCAGGTGTGGTGCATGGTTGCACATGTAACATCTATTTGAAGACAAGATAAATACCTAAACTCCCTATGACATGTTTGGTACATTTCAAATGCAGTGTTGTTAAATTCACTGCTAATGCCCTTTCTGTGTGATAAGTGTAAAGCAAGTGGTATCCTAAAAAATATGGATACAGGTGTATAGGTATGTGGTTGAAAGTGTAACCAGAGTGGACACCACATCGTACACGTGCAACCACAAGTTTGCAGCCCCCTATCAGTGCTATACATGATATCCCATAATTTTTAATTGGATCCAAGTAATACACACATTGAACTATGCCAGGATGCATCAAATAGAATGCATGTTGTTTCATTCACAGCTTGGCACTAAAAACAAATTTACCCTGTTTCCATGTCACAAATTAGGCTTACAAAATCAGCCTTCTGCGACAAGACATGTGCACTTACAAATAAACGGTTGCTACATCAAGGCTAATTTTATGTCTAATATATCTACCAAGTATAGTGTATCATTTGGTGTGAAATGCTTGCCATTGTTGGCAGCAATTATTGTAAACAATGCACATGAAATCAACATGCTAAAAGGTTTGCCAAATCGTGAACTTACCCATATATTTTCCTAACACATGTTAATATAATCAATGATTTGTTTGCTATTTTTATACCTCAATGTTGCATGCTTTTACAAGTTTATTTTTAGGGAAGAATTCAATTTGATATAAAACATGTACTTAGGAAAATGGGATTTTGAGCAGTTAATACTTGATAACAATGTAATCACTTTGCTGCTATTAACTATAATAACATTTTAAATAATACTCATTAATTAAACCAAAAAGTATTTATATACACACACATATAATATATATGTATATGAAATGGCATCAATCTCTAGAGAGACTAACAATGGAAGTGGAAGGCAGCAGAAGCAGGGGAAGACCTATGAGAGTCTGGCGAGTGGGGAGACTGACAAACGAAAGAGCTGTCTATAGACAGTCCATCAAAGCTGCAACGTCCGGAAATGGATAGGCAAACCCAACCAATATGTATATGTATACATATATATATATGTTCATTTAGAGCTTAAAGTACATGGACTCTTGTTTGCGCTGAGTCCCGATGCAATATCATAATTACTAGAACATTGCAGTTATACCAAGTGTAACAATTTTCTAAATTCAAGTGATTTTATATGCGTAATATATATTATATTACACACGCACGCACACATATTACACATTGCAAACCACTTGAATTTAGCTGAGAATCCTAGAAAATTGTTACACTTGGTATAACAGCAAAGTTCTAGTAATTATGATATTGCATCGGGACTCAGCGCAAACAACAGACCATGTACTTTAAGCTCTAAATGAACATAAATAATGCACGATAATTCCCGAGACAATAACTGCAGACACTAAACTAGTCAGACAGGAATATGCACTTGATGGCCTGCCACAGCCACACCCAATGGAGTGGGGAGGGGGTACTGGGGCATTCCAAACACCAGATGTTCTTTAGTCTAATTTAATAATGATCATTTATTGTAAGTTTTCAGTATCATTGTAACTGTGTACAGGGGCCTGTACCTGCAATCTTACGCACCAACCAGAAGACAAAGAAAAGAACAATACTCATAGCTATGTACTTAATATTTTACTGTAATCTATTGAACATTTTATACAGCAAATGATTAAATGAACTTGTTGCTTGTCTAGAGGAAATTATATATACATATCTGTATTCAACAATAGAATGACGATTTTACTTAAATGACATTCTAAACTCCAAACAACCTTATCTAGGGCTAACGTAGGATATATGATGAGTGGTTTATTTTCAGTTTTTATTCTCGTGAATGAGTCTGTGTACAAATGGTGTTTTCCATATCCCTTTGAGGGGGGTCCATCATTGCCCACAGACAGTGATACGCCAGGCAGAAGAGACCAATGACTTTTAATGTCTCTTCTGAAAGAAACAAACTATGTGAAGAGAGCTTTACAAAGATACTGAAGGAACTGAGCCAATGTCCCGTCAACTGAGTCGGGTATTCTAAATAATAGTAAATGATAATTAACTATTTTTATGATTATTTAACTAGTTAACTAGTGCTCAGACAGATCAATGTGTAAAATAAAATCTGAGCAGTTTGGTCTTAATCACATTGTGTATATATATATGTCAGACTGATACTGTGATAATACTTACTTAAATCTTATAACATATTATATTAAATAACATGTAAATACCTAGAGTGGATTACATTACTTTACTGATCAACGTTCATAACCACACGGGTCAGTATTAACATCCACACATTGGCACTTCGGCACAAAACATACCTGCACAATATTCACATACAATACAGATTATCTAAACAAAACATTTTAGTTTATTTTAATTGATTACATGTGCATAATTAATATATAAATAATAAGGGTGTGGTGCTTGAACAGGCTAGAGCCACCTGTATTTCATAACAAGTAAAATAAATGCCAGGTGGTCTTCTATTACTGGCAGCCATAAGACAGTAGCTGTGTCACCAACAGGACACAACTGGCCTGGAAGCAGAATAGTGCTAGGTGGAGACATACAACAAACACTGCATTGACAACACCACTTACACCAGCCCTGTCATTAACATACTCTACCTTTATAATGCATGGCACACCACAGGAATAATGAGATCAAACACAGCATTTAGCTGACGATTGGTTCAGCTATGACTGAGCTACTTTCAAGCTCTCAGATGTATCTGTGGTCACAGTGAATGTAAGTGCTGTTCTATTTAACTAAGCAGGTTGACACCATGCTGGTCCTTCTGCTCTGATCCTTGGTCACAAATTATGGTTTGACACTGATTTACGGCAGTCGGATTATGTGAAATGCTAAGGGATTGTATAAATTTATTTAAAGGGAAGCTGTCTGTTCGTTTAGATTTTAAAATCTTGTTGCACAGCAGCAAGTAATATGTACACGTAACATGTTTTAAAAAAATATCCCTTTCAGGGATTGCATTTATTTTAAGGAGTAAAGTACATTTTATGCTTTTTGGACACAGCTTGAAATGTACCCATTATAATGTATTCATACATGAATTGACACTTTAGGTTACATATACCCCACTGAATGACGATTCGCATTATCCTTTAACAATGACAGTCTGTGAATGAAGGAATGTTAATAAATGATGCAATACACTTATTAAGACGGAAACATTAACCAACGAACAAACGTATACTATCACTACTGGCCCAATGAATGCCAAGTAATCACGTCACACACACACTACATACATTTAATAACTTAATCTTGTATTACATATTAAATCCGTGCATGTCGTTCTGAATGAGGTTTTGCTGGCATTTGTCCATGCTCACGTGTTTACACGTTCCACCTACTTCAAATACTACAAGTTGTCCACCACACTGAAGACTACAATCTATTTATAACTACACCTACAAGTCCGACAAGTTCAATTATGATTCCACACCCATGTAACAACAAGCTGGGTGAGTTCTGGAGGCCAAGTCAAATATACCATTTACATGTATTAAGACAGCTGAATGACTTCCAAACACCACCAAGACATAACCAGACGTGTATAACTAGCACACTCTTGGCATCCACACCTGTAGCAATTTATTATTACAGAGGTGTACAACTAGCACACTCTTGGCATCCACACCTGTAGCAATTTATTATTACAGAGGTGTACAACTAGCACACTCTTGGCATCCACACCTGTAGCAATTTATTATTACAGAGGTGTACAACTAGCACACTCTTGGCATCCACACCTGTAGCAATTTATTATTACAGAGGTGTACAACTAGCACACTCTTGGCATCCACACCTGTAGCAATTTATTATTACAGAGGTGTACAACTAGCACACTCTTGGCATCCACACCTGTAGCAATTTATTATTACAGAGGTGTACAACTAGCACACTCTTGGCATCCACACCTGTAGCAATTTATTATTACAGAGGTGTACAACTAGCACACTCTTGGCATCCACACCTGTAGCAATTTATTATTACAGAGGTGTACAACTAGCACACTCTTGGCATCCACACCTGTAGCAATTTATTATTACAGAGGTGTACAACTAGCACACTCTTGGCATCCACACCTGTAGCAATTTATTATTACAGAGGTGTACAACTAGCACACTCTTGGCATCCACACCGGTAGCAATTTATTATTACAGAGGTGTACAACTAGCACACTCTTGGCATCCACACCGGTAGCAATTTATTATTACAGAGGTGTACAACTAGCACACTCTTGGCATCCACACCTGTAGCAATTTATTATTACAGAGGTGTACAACTAGCACACTCTTGGCATCCACACCTGTAGCAATTTATTATTACAGAGGTGTACAACTAGCACACTCTTGGCATCCACACCTGTAGCAATTTATTATTACAGAGGTGTACAACTAGCACACTCTTGGCATCCACACCTGTAGCAATTTATTATTACAGAGGTGTACAACTAGCACACTCTTGGCATCCACACCTGTAGCAATTTATTATTACAGAGGTGTACAACTAGCACACTCTTGGCATCCACACCGGTAGCAATTTATTATTACAGAGGTGTACAACTAGCACACTCTTGGCATCCACACCGGTAGCAATTTATTATTACAGAGGTGTACAACTAGCACACTCTTGGCATCCACACCGGTAGCAATTTATTATTACAGAGGTGTACAACTAGCACACTCTTGGCATCCACACCGGTAGCAATTTATTATTACAGAGGTGTACAACTAGCACACTCTTGGCATCCACACCTGTAGCAATTTATTATTACAGAGGTGTACAACTAGCACACTCTTGGCATCCACACCTGTAGCAATTTATTATTACAGAGGTGTACAACTAGCACACTCTTGGCATCCACACCTGTAGCAATTTATTATTACAGAGGTGTACAACTAGCACACTCTTGGCATCCACACCTGTAGCAATTTATTATTACAGAGGTGTACAACTAGCACACTCTTGGCATCCACACCTGTAGCAATTTATTATTACAGAGGTGTACAACTAGCACACTCTTGGCATCCACACCTGTAGCAATTTATTATTACAGAGGTGTACAACTAGCACACTCTTGGCATCCACACCTGTAGCAATTTATTATTACAGAGGTGTACAACTAGCACACTCTTGGCATCCACACCTGTAGCAATTTATTATTACAGAGGTGTACAACTAGCACACTCTTGGCATCCACACCTGTAGCAATTTATTATTACAGAGGTGTACAACTAGCACACTATTGGCATCCACACCTGTAGCAATTTATTATTACAGAGGTGTACAACTAGCACACTCTTGGCATCCACACCTGTAGCAATTTATTATTACAGAGGTGTACAACTAGCACACTCTTGGCATCCACACCTGTAGCAATTTATTATTACAGAGGTGTACAACTAGCACACTCTTGGCATCCACACCTGTAGCAATTTATTATTACAGAGGTGTACAACTAGCACACTCTTGGCATCCACACCGGTAGCAATTTATTATTACAGAGGTGTACAACTAGCACACTCTTGGCATCCACACCGGTAGCAATTTATTATTACAGAGGTGTACAACTAGCACACTCTTGGCATCCACACCTGTAGCAATTTATTATTACAGAGGTGTACAACTAGCACACTCTTGGCATCCACACCTGTAGCAATTTATTATTACAGAGGTGTACAACTAGCACACTCTTGGCATCCACACCTGTAGCAATTTATTATTACAGAGGTGTACAACTAGCACACTCTTGGCATCCACACCTGTAGCAATTTATTATTACAGAGGTGTACAACTAGCACACTCTTGGCATCCACACCTGTAGCAATTTATTATTACAGAGGTGTACAACTAGCACACTCTTGGCATCCACACCTGTAGCAATTTATTATTACAGAGGTGTACAACTAGCACACTCTTGGCATCCACACCGGTAGCAATTTATTATTACAGAGGTGTACAACTAGCACACTCTTGGCATCCACACCGGTAGCAATTTATTATTACAGAGGTGTACAACTAGCACACTCTTGGCATCCACACCGGTAGCAATTTATTATTACAGAGGTGTACAACTAGCACACTCTTGGCATCCACACCGGTAGCAATTTATTATTACAGAGGTGTACAACTAGCACACTCTTGGCATCCACACCTGTAGCAATTTATTATTACAGAGGTGTACAACTAGCACACTCTTGGCATCCACACCTGTAGCAATTTATTATTACAGAGGTGTACAACTAGCACACTCTTGGCATCCACACCGGTAGCAATTTATTATTACAGAGGTGTACAACTAGCACACTCTTGGCATCCACACCTGTAGCAATTTATTATTACAGAGGTGTACAACTAGCACACTCTTGGCATCCACACCTGTAGCAATTTATTATTACAGAGGTGTACAACTAGCACACTCTTGGCATCCACACCTGTAGCAATTTATTATTACAGAGGTGTACAACTAGCACACTCTTGGCATCCACACCTGTAGCAATTTATTATTACAGAGGTGTACAACTAGCACACTCTTGGCATCCACACCTGTAGCAATTTATTATTACAGAGGTGTACAACTAGCACACTCTTGGCATCCACACCTGTAGCAATTTATTATTACAGAGGTGTACAACTAGCACACTCTTGGCATCCACACCTGTAGCAATTTATTATTACAGAGGTGTACAACTAGCACACTCTTGGCATCCACACCTGTAGCAATTTATTACTACAGAGGTGTACAACTAGCACACTCTTGGCATCCACACCTGTAGCAATTTATTATTAAATTCATGTTCACGTCTGCAATGGCTTATCACTTGTCCAGTTATAATTTAATACAAACTTATACCACACCTAAATCATTGGAAGTTCACACAAGCATCAAAACAAGTATGTCATCTCAAAATTGATACAATGCCAGTTATCTGCATTATAATTTATCAATAAGTCTTTTTATTGCATAAACACCGGGTAACTGGTTGTTTCTAATGCAGCAATTCGTTCTATTAAGCATACATGCCCTAATTAGCGTACACCCCCTTTTTAGCAGCATCCGACGCTGTGACAGTGATCTCAATGCCAACCTTGACTGTTGAATCCACCAGTGTGTTTTTATTTCTACCAATATCACACTAGATTCAAAGCTTGGTGATGAAACAACATTGAAAGGTCCACCTAAATTATCAAATTTTTACCGTGTTCTGGTGTCCTGTTGCTCATATGTGAGATGCATAAATCGATTGTGAGTCATGTCTACTGAGATGGTTGTACTCAGGAACCAAACAAAATGGGTGTACATCCCTGTACGCTTATTAGAACACAAAATTTGACATATTTCCATGTCTCAAATATTTGCTAAGCGTACTGTACGCTTAATAGAACGAACACGGTAAGTTAACAAATGTAAATTACACAAGCAATCATATTAACAATTGCGAATGTTCAAATTACTGATGCTGTTTCACTGATAATTTTGTTCAACCCTTTTAGCTAGCGCTATATATGACGCCATCGAACGGAATTTGTTAGAACTACAAAACAGGCTATATCACTTTGAGCCTGCGTAACCTAGGCTGTTGTTATTCCTTTGAGTATTGTGTTCGAAACCAGAATGTGTACAATTATGTGTGTTCTAATGTGACAACTACATTTAATTAGCAACACATCTACAATGCGCTTAGCAGACAGCCAGACAACGATCGCAAAACGGTTGATGTTAGTGCCTTCCACCTGCATCCCTGTTTACGTCGGTTGACACACAGGTAGCACTGGTGCCATGACACTCATAACGATTTGCTTTGCGCATTTAAAAAATCCTGCGTCATAAACCCACCAAAATAAATGAATACCATTGCATAGTAATTGTGTTTGTTTCAAAATATCGCCAATAATCGTTTACGGTGTTGGCGATTCTCTTTCATCTGAGTTTCCGTTCAAAAACACAAATCCCAATCCCATTTCGAAATGTAGATTACGCGGAATTCCATCCGTTTTCTAAAATCGAGTCATAATCAGCAAGTGCTTATTGTATATCCCCGACCTGATGTTGACCTCACGTAGGATTATTTGGTCTACACAAGTGTTGGCTGCCTTTCAAGCAACAGCCAGTATCAGTTAGGTGATAATTACCCTAGCAAGTTGAGGCCCTAATTGGATTCTGGCATGTGTTGGGCAGCTGGCCAGGCGATCCGGGTGGTCGATTTTCAAAACCAGTCTCCATAGATTTTGTAACTGGCTTCAAGGCAGTTTCAATGGCATCATAAAAATGGCATGGACGGGATGGACTGCGCAAAGAAAACGACATGGACGGATAAGGAAAAATCAATTTCAAACCCAAAAATGCAATTTCCGAATTTTACCCGTCCAAATGACGGGTGGACAGGTCTCTGAATGAGGTGAAGATACCCTTGGAAATAAAATATTCAAGTAGACGGTTCCGTGAAGATTGTATATATTAGTTTATTAGCTGAATTTTATCCCGATACTCTGCTATTTAGGCCGATTTCCAGTGGTTGTAGAAAACTTGCAGGAGAGTTGGTGAGCTGCAATCTTGCATGTAACACAGTTAAAGGTTGTTTAAGAAAATGTAAGCAACTACAGATTTCTTGTGTATAATGAATGGCACTACCACATGAAATGTTTATGCAAATTCAGAGAAAAAGTTACTGAAGAGTTATTAGAAAAAATTGGCAAAATGTGAAAATTTACCAGTCTGAGGGACGTGGGGGATGTTAGAATGATTCAATCAAAATACAGATTTATCTTGCATAGTGGCAGTACTCCAAGATATTTCTATGCAAAATTTGAGAAAAAATTGCTGAACTGTTTCTGAGATATGGCAGCTAACGGTGGACGGCGCAGGCAGAGTGATGGCATTTAAGTCTGTTGGACTTTCGGCCCAAAAGACTAAAAACAATCACTCTATAAAGTTCTAACTTTCAGACTGAGTTGAAAATTCACATGTCACATTATAAATGTGGTCTGTATCAGTGTATGATTTGACTTCAACAACAACATTTAGGATTGACAGTTGACACCTAAACTTAAAGGAGATGGACATATATTTAGGATAGTTTTATAATAAAAGTTATCCAAACTATGATATTACAAACTTTGAACACAAGATTTCATATATTTTCTCAACCATATTTTATAAGAACAATTAAGTAAAGGACATCTAATAATATTTAGCACAATTGTTCCCATTTGTTAATTGTCAGTGTGATAAGGCCATCAAAGATTTGTTGACAACTTTTCGACCACATTTGACTTTTCTAAATTTGTTAAAGAACCGAAACAAAATATTGTAAAAGAGCAGCTGCTGCATTGTTAAAGACAATGTCTGTTCACACCAGAGAAAGCATTGACAGTTTTCAGTGTACAAGATCGCAGCATCAGCAAGTTCAATCTATGTCCTTTCAGCAACAGCTGCAGCAGCGGCAGCACCAGCAGCAGCAGCAGCGGCAGCACCAGCAGCACACCATACTGTGCATGTAATATGTTGTTGTTGAATAAACTTTCATTCATTCATTCCTTCCTTCATAAATCTAAATTGTGTGTCGTCGAGTATTGTAATATATCATGAAGATCTGTGCATTTTAAGTTAAATTTATAGTACAATTTAAAATTGGTTCTAATTTATTAGTGATAAAATGCTTTTGACCTTTGTTATTCCTATACATGATCACTGAATTCTTAGCGAAATGCAATTTTTATATTGATCACAGATTAGACGTGAAAACAGTTTTAATGAGTGAAATTGTGCAAGCATATTAGCCATAAGTGCGGGAACAGGGGTGCTTACATGGTTCTGTCCCCTCCCCCCAGTAAATATGAACCTGAATGTTTGGTTTTTGGCAAGCATCAAAGGCGGGTGCAAATCTAGGTTTTCTGAAAGAATGAAGGTTTTTTTGGTGACAGTTAAAGGGGAGTGTTATTGGAAGGCAGATATATGGTTCTGCCCCCCCCCCCCCAGTAAGCGGTGTGGTGGCAGCACAAAATGTTCAACAGCATCCCACCCCCCACCCATTTTCCAATATCATCAGTTCAGCCGAGACAGCGGAGAGAAGCTACAGCTGCACAACAGTGACAAATTTTCAACAGCACCCCCCCCCATCTTCCAATGTCATGATCAGACAGCGGAGTGCTGCTGAAGCCCTGGTTCTCAGCTCCCCAATGTTATTTTGTTCCCAAACCTCTGATATTAGCCTGTGAACAATAATCTTAGTGAAACGGTCCTCAGAGAAGTTACATAATTATAGACGTGGTACAGTGAGTATGATCATACCACAACTTCCACGGAAATACACTGTTAGACAGTTAGTGTGTAATGTGTATACGTGTGCACCGCCATCTTCAAGATAAGACTTCTAGATAAATAAATATGACACAATGTAGTAGCCATGGGTGTCACAAGACATGAAGACAAATGAACATATATGTCTGGTGGAGAACACTGTATCTAACTTTGAGAGACATCTCTGTAGAGTAGCTTAGATCCTCCTCCTCCTGTGCTGATTATAACTGATTACATCAGTCTCATTACCCCCTGGCATATCACTCTGCCAAAACACTGAAGTTAGGTTGGGCCAATCATCTGATTGCCATTCAAGATTCAGCTGTTTAGGTTTAGGGCAATCAAGACTGATATACTGTAAGGAAGTAGATATTTAGTAATTATTTGAATACACAATTACCGCTCAGTAGAAATGGTTGAATGGGTAATTATATTGTAATTTTGTGTAATTACTCTTTGAAGCAGGGTGGGGGTGTTTGTGTGTCCCGGGGACCGTTTCACTAAGATATTAAGCTCTTAAGGAAAATCCATCCTAGAACAGAATCTGATAGAAAAATTAAGGAGTATTTTCAAAATGTGTTTCACTAAGGTGATCGTTAAATTACTCTTAAGGCAAAGAGCGATATTTCCATCATGATAATCGATAATCTACACAGTTGGCACAATTTGGTAAGAGATGGACCAGTTATCAAATTTAATTTTTTTTTTCTTCCCAACAACCACTTGTCAACAACATTTGATGTTTTGTTCACTGTGCAAAGAATTGAAACAAAATCTTGCAGAAGCCACCGACATATCACAGGGGACACTATTTCCGCATCACACACAGTGCAATGTTTTGACAGGAGCGTCGTCGACAATTTTCAGTTTACAAGAGCGTAGAGAGCGCGAACAACTTAAACAGAAATTATGCTGTCGAGTTAAGTTAGATACAACTTAAACTTTGCTCAAAATTGATTAACAAATGTCACAACAACCTTGATATTTGCAAAGCCGTAAACCATTACGCAAACGTCAACTGGTCACGACACTAATGTCGTGTAAACAAATCATGCTTTAGCAAACTTTTAATCGCTTAGATTTGGAAGACTTATTTGGCTGTGAACAACTGGTTCTCTGCGTGGAAGTAGACCCAAATTAACATGCAGTTAGTAAAATCTAGCTGTTTATGATATTTAAAGAGTGGTGTAACGTCGTCTTAGAAATTGGCATTTTTAGGACCGTTTTTATGGACTGAATCTAGGATTAATTATTAGTGAAACAGTTTTTAATTTTCACTCCTTGGTAAGGATACAAAATTGGTTTTATGGAACAAAATCGGGCTTAAGAGCTCTTAAGAATGTTAGTGAAACGGTCCCTTGGTTCTGCCAGCACAACAGAAGAGAAGACAGATAGTTATATGGCATAGCCATAGTACAACGTTACAAATAATAAATTCAGCAAACTTCCACACATTGTATATAAATTATAATATCTGCCCGGGGTAGCGTAGACAACTACCACCCAGACTGGTTCAGGAGGATGGTCTAGATTCTAGGAATGTAAATCATTGGAATCACTGTCATTACTGGCATTGAATGTGAATTTGTGTGGACAATAATGAGTGAATAAATATCCTGCCCCTGACTTAGTCTTAGAAGTTAGAGTTAGACATAACTTCATAAGCTTGGTCGGTTTGGAGACTTATAGACTAACAACAACAAATACCATGACTGAATTTTCCCCTGACTAGACTTAACTTAAGTTTGGAGACTTCGTGACTAGTCTTTATTCTTTACAGAGGTAGGTTAAATGTCGGACACATAGCCTGCTCCTGCACTGTAAATGTGTAATACGAGGCCAAGTCCTGCCCCTAGCGGTCATCCCCGTCTATACGCGGTGTCGTGACTGGTCTAGGCATGCGTCGGATTGTACACAAATTTGATATGAAATATACAATTTATGCTACCCATAAAAGTCAGCAATGAATAAAAGACAAAAACTCTCATTGTAGTATATAATATGCAATGGCAATTCACGACTAGAATGTTGGCTACACCCGGACTAGCCAGACGACTGTCACGACTCACGGTTACCACCGATTAGTGGCTGAGCAACTATTTCTCCGTCGTCTACTTACCATTTCCGTTTGAATGAACCGTTAACACCACCGCCGATAGTGTAACTACAACATTCCAATCCATCGTGATGTCGCGAATTGGAGTCAGTGTTTCATTTTAATCACATTTTCACTGGTATTTCCCACATTTTATAACATCCAATATCACCTTTTCCTCCTGCTTATACCAGTCTCGCCGGTTTTCGAGATCTCGCGAGATATCAACATTAATTGCATGCAAATTAGGGGAATTTTATGCGTCATACAGCAAGTGCGCGCGGGAAAACAGATGGCTTCATTAACCACTGTTTACTACGAGCCCACTAGCTGTTCCTTATTAGATCAAAATGTAATCTTAACTAACCCATATCAGTGGACATAAATAATGCTGTCTGGTGGACGATAATGTGGTATCAAGGAAGCTTATTTTGACCAGCGATGGAGTGTTGCGTGATCCATGCGTTGGCACAGTCTGCCGAGGAATTCAACACAGCCTGTTGACTTACGATATCAGTTATCTACCATAATAATTTATGAAAATGTTGACACCTACAACAACACAAAATGTGGTAATAAATACGAAACAACATATTTCAGTAGCTTAATCAAACATCAAAGTAGTGACAACAGCATATATTTGTAAGGTTATTATTTTCCATAACAATATTTTAAGTTAATTGGTTTGAACGGATTTTGTGTAATCAGAATTATGTACTTATCTTTTATTTTCTATTACTGCAAATGTACACACAAATCAGATTTGTTTGCAAGTTATACCACGTGCTAATATTATACTTACCAACTTTTTTGTTGAAATCCCGGAGATTCATCAACGGTTGAGCATACTACCCGTGTCGGTCGTGCTGGGTGACACGGCGAGTGCTGTTGGTAGAGTTTTCACCAGAAATTCAGCGGTTCAACATGTCTCAGCACATCTTCCATGGTGTCGCGCTGTCTCGAAGACGGGAGGGGGAGGGTGCTGTTGGAGATTTTCAGAGAAAATCTGGGATATTTGCCTGTATTCCGGAAGATACACCAACATTCCAGGATATTCCCGGATTTCAAGGGAGAGTTGGCAGCTATACAATAAAGAAGGCAAATGACCTGAATGAAGGGATCAAGAGGGGGTTCGTTTAACTGGGAAGAATAGTAATATGTGGGCAGGTGGCATAGTACAGACTGAAGAGGGTTGAGGGGGTGAAACAGTGAAGCTGCAGGAAAAGGGGGCAGACGACAATTACGACGGGAAGACGGCGCAAAGAGGGATGTAAGAAAGGCAGAGGAGGGTAATAAGTGGAGGGAGAAGGCTAGGGATAGGGAGGATGATAAGTGGAGGGAGAAGGCTAGGGATAGGGAGGATGATAAGTGGAGGGAGAAGGCTAGGGATAGGGAGGATGATAAGTGGAGGGAGAAGGCTAGGGATAGGGAGGATAAGTGGAGGGAGAAGGCTAGGGATAGGGAGGATGAAAAGTGGAGGGAGAAGGCTAGGGATAGGGAACATGATAATGATAGGGAGAAGACTAGGGATAGGGAGAAGGCTAGATATAGGGAGAAGGATTAGGAGAAGCAGGGACTTAGCTAGAGACACATCTACCCGTGTTCAAGACTGGCAGATGCAGAGCTTCCAAGTCTCCCGATTTGGCGGGAGATCTCCCGAATTTTGACAGAATCTAGAAAATCTCCCAATCTAGAATACAAATCTCCCGGTTTTATTTGAAAACTTAAAAAAACTGAACTGCTGTCCCCGAGTGCAAAGTGAATGTTTCCTCTGCATGCTACCAGTTGCAGATGTCACCAGGTTTGCTGGAGTCGGTTGGAAATGCGACTGTTGTAGAAGCAATAAAGTGACGATTGCATGGCGATCACCGTCTTTCGTTTGTCTTATTTTTCATGTTTTGCACTATACATCTACATTTTTTAATGTTGTAGGTTTTGCGGGTATGTGTGTGTTTCAGTTTAGGAGGTTTTCGTTAAGCGTTCCCTTTTTAAAACATTACTGGTAAAATCTCCCTATCGTGTTTTTATAATATAGGGAGATCTCCCTATTTTGGGTTCATTCAACTTGGAAGCTGTGCAGATGACTAGCCTAGACGGGTGATTACAACTGATAAGACTGGTGGAAGAGGGGGCCAGTTGGTCACTAGATTAAATAATAGTTCCAACTTCCAAGTCTAGGGGCCCACGTTAATGACGTAATTTGGGCTTGGCTCCTCCAAAATGGGTGGGATATTGATGGATGGTGAACAGAAAATGGTGATTATTGGACCCAAAATTGTGGTACATGGGAGATTGGACCCTAAAACCGGTAGGAGATGGGAGGTTGAGACCTCTCCCACAGCCCTTCAATGATACTCTTATGTGCTCCAGTGAACATGTGACTACAATACATTTGTTGATAGTTTCAGATGATCAGCACACAACCAAACTTACATTCTCACACCAAACAAGCACTCCCAATAAACATACATGAGATAGACACCTTGTAAAAGGACCATATAAATCATTACGTAAATAGGGTGGCTCCTATGATAGCGACAACTGTGTCTTAATAGGAGTCACAGACCCCGACTGAAAAGAGAAGGGAGAAGGCTAGATATAGGGAGAAGGATTAGGAGAAGCAGGGACTTAGCTAGAGACACATCTACCCGTGTTCAAGACTGGCAGATGCAGAGCTTCCAAGTCTCCCGATTTGGCGGGAGATCTCCCGAATTTTGACAGAATCTAGAAAATCTCCCAATCTAGAATACAAATCTCCCGGTTTTATTTGAAAACTTAAAAAAACTGAACTGCTGTCCCCGAGTGCAAAGTGAATGTTTCCTCTGCATGCTACCAGTTGCAGATGTCACCAGGTTTGCTGGAGTCGGTTGGAAATGCGACTGTTGTAGAAGCAATAAAGTGACGATTGCATGGCGATCACAGTCTTTCGTTTGTCTCATTTTTCATGTTTTGCACTATACATCTACATTTTTTAATGTTGTAGGTTTTGCGGGTATGTGTGTGTTTCAGTTTAGGAGGTTTTCGTTAAGCGTTCCCTTTTTAAAACATTACTGATAAAATCTCCCTATCGTGTTTTTATAATATAGGGAGATCTCCCTATTTTGGGTTCATTCAACTTGGAAGCTGTGCAGATGACTGGCCTAGACGGGTGATTACAACTGATAAGACTGGTGGAAGAGGGGGCCAGTTGGTCACTAGATTAAATAATAGTTCCAACTTCCAAGTCTAGGGGCCCACGTTAATGACGTAATTTGGGCTTGGCTCCTCCAAAATGGGTGGGATATTGATGCATGGTGAACAGAAAATGGTGATTATTGGACCCAAAATTGTGGTACATGGGAGATTGGACCCTAAAACCGGTAGGAGATGGGAGGTTGAGACCTCTCCCACAGCCCTTCAATGATACTCTTATGTGCTCCAGTGAACATGTGAATACAATACATTTGTTGATAGTTTCAGATGATCAGCACACAACCAAACTTACATTCTCACACCAAACAAGCACTCCCAATAAACATACATGAGATAGACACCTTGTAAAAGGACCATATAAATCATTGCGTAAATAGGGTGGCTCCTATGATAGCGACAACTGTGTCTTAATAGGAGTCACAGACCCCGACTGAAAAAGCTGATTAAATTCTGTGGTGCATCAATACCATAATAGGCGTTTGTATGTATTTTCTAAGAGTATGTAGAACATATAATGATATACGAGTATGTACGCCTGTATAATGTTGATGTTTGTTGATGTTACTGCTTAAGTGGTGTTCAGAAAAATCAATGAATTGTGTACATGGGGGTCAAATAAACATCATTTTATGAGCGCGATAGACTTTATAGACAGACCCTGGACATTGCTGATTTCTATCAATGAACTGTTTGTAAGATAGATTATAAAAGGTGACATACATCAACAGAAAAAGCCACATGAAAATAATTCTTCATTTCTCATCAGAATTTTGTCAACAGGTAAAAGATGTGGTTTTTAATTTTTTGAAAGCTGATTGGGATATTAGCGATGACCAAAAGGACTGTTCTCAACAATCACCAACTTAAGATATGCGCCAAGTGAATTTTGTACAAGCGGCAGACCTGTATATAATTTATTTGGCTTGACACGAATCATAGTAATCACTTATTGTGAAAGGAACACAAACTTAAAACAATAATTATATAATAAAAATAAAATCTTGTGGCACCTATTTTTCAATGCGCATGCATGTGCTGATGAGAAACTTGGAATTATTTCTATATGGCCTAACGATCTTGCAGTGAATCCTCACTATTGAGGAAGGTAGGTAGGTAGGTTTATTTTGGAATTGTATAAGAAAGGTCCTCCTTGGGACTGGAGAAGTGATCCGAGTAGCGAGGTGACTAATTCCTACACTTTCCTATTACTGGAATAATTTGGGACTATCCCAGGGTGACCTTAATTGTGAGATGGCTGTATTACCCAGGTGACCTTAATTGCAAGGTGGCTCCATTACTGAGGTGACCATAAAGCATGGTACAACTGTATTGTATAAAATAAATACATATTGAGATATTGCAGAGTTTACTAATCAAGTAGGGAATACATGTACATGTATATATATATAATAAACACAACCATGAACACATAGCATTTGCAGATGACAACATATGAACAAACACCAACGCGTCACTAAAAGTTCATGATCCATCGGCAGTAGAACACAAGGTCTGTATGTACACACGCGCAAACAGCAACAACATTCTTGAACAGGGTAATCTTCAACAAACTAGAGACATTGTGTGATCGAGCTGTGCCAGTGTAAAGGACCAAGAGTAATTCAATGCCTGATGTATGCACTGCTTCCAAGGTGGTTTGCACTAATACTATGTAGTATAATATTTCAGTTGTCATAAACTTGTAATACGTAATATTAACATCAATGTAATAACAGGTAATATCTTTTACTTACATATTTTGCAGTTAATTTAATATTGAGGTCCCTAAGTTCCCCACCCTCCGGTTGAATTTTGAAAAAGTAGCAGATGAAATGTCACAGGAAAAATTGTAAATTGACTACAAAATAAGAACAAAATATTAGCCATTTGAACCAGTCAGTCTGATGAAGCTCTTTTAAACTGAATGTAATAAATTGCAGGAAATTATTAAGAAATTATCAGAATATAGAGAAAGTGAAACTTGGAGCCTATTACTGGCATGGCAATGCAAGTGATGATGTCAAGTTGCTTGTTGATCTTGTGCAAGTCTGCACAGAAGGCAACGATGTACGTCTAGCATGGGGATACTTTGAACCTGTTACACTGGCACAACACTTGTTGATGTCAATAGGAGTGCTATATGCCTATATTACAAAACAGTCATAACATATTCAACCACCCCGTACACGAGCACATACTTTAACAAACTCAGTGGCGAATGACTTAGATTTAACAGTGCATCAAGGATTCGACAACGTTTCAGCCACAAATAATGTTCAGGTCGGACTACGATCAACGCAGTACTGTTGCCGATCAATGCCGGCATCTACCAGTGATTTATGGCCACTTTAAAACTATGGCTGTACATACAATTTCGTTCACACGTGAAACATTAAAAATGAATTCTTCAGGAAGGTACACAGCCATCTCCTGTACGGGTTAATATATACATCGCCGGTTCTCACTGGCAGTGACGGAAATATGTCGACACAGCACACACGCACAATCTTCACCTCAACGCGTCAAGAAACGTAATGTACACACAAAAATGGTCGAGTTTAAAAACCTCCTTTTCGATGACGTACATATGAACACGACTATTAGCCCATTTACCTATAGATTGTTGCTATAAGGGCAGTCTTTTGCTAACTGTGCAACCTCATATTGCCAAACATGTTCACATTTCATGCTGCCAGAACATATAGTTTGGTTTTTGCAACGTGATTATTATCATTATGGTGTTTATGTGCATTAAAACATGTCTGTGCCCAGTAGTCGAAGAACTTACCAGGTTAAAGCTGCAAATCGAACTGGACTCATGGAATTGGTTTTATACAACAAATGCAGGCAGATTCATGCATTTAATACAAGATATGGTTACTATGTGTAAACTTGGCCGCAACTTTGCTAGCCAGTTTAGTGTATCCTCGCAAGCCAGGGGCGTGACTACGTACACTGCCCCTGGGGCGTGACTACGTACACTGCCCCTGGGGCGTGACTACGTACACTGCCCCTGGGGCGTGACTACGTACACTGCCCCTGGGGCGTGACTACGTACACTGCCCCTGGGGCGTGACTACGTACACTGCCCCTGGGGCGTGACTACGTACACTGCCCCTGGGGCGTGACTACGTACACTGCCCCTGGGGTGTGACTACGTACACTACCCCGGGCAGATCTACGCATTGTATTGATGTTACCTGAATCACTCATAATTATTGACTTCGCCGTACCACCCTTGAGAACAGTGCAAACACTCGTCCGACTTGCGCCCAATTTCCAGGGATTCCAATATAATTACCCATTCGACCATTCTCATGAGCGTTATTGTGTATTACGACAAGCGATAGTATTGGCTGAGCTTATCTTCAGAGTTTTGGCAAGCGATCTGCCGGGGGTACTGCGACTGATGTAATCATCAGCGCCCCCTGGTGTCTAGTGGTGTGCAAGGATGGTTTAGTGACATTCCCTCAAAGTTGAACTATTTCATAAAATATCTGAAGCAGTGACCTCCCAACGGAGTGAATATACACTTGTAGATATGTGACGCATGTTTTCATTGGGCAATTCGCCTGCCCTGCCCGTATTAGAATAAGACAGGATGTGTACCCCTGAAGCAGTGACCTATCGCCTCTGTCCACTGCACGTAAAGCGTATGACTAGCTGCCCCTTGGATCGACTGACGACTACAGACACTATGACTGGAACTCCATTTTCAGCAGAGATGAGGTGCTGCCCCCTGTTGTCCGGCGGTCCAACACCGTCGCCTGATTGACGATGCTGAAGAAGAACTGTAGACAGCCAAGTTTAATGTAGCTCCCATGATGCAGTTGGGCTGAGCCTTCCCAGCCTGCACCACTGCCGCCGATGAGACTTGATCCGCTTGACTTGCAGCCGCATGGCTTCCGAGTCTGAAACAACCGACAAATTCAAATGTAAATCTAAATATCGGTATAGGAAGCATATGTGGGAGTGTGGTGTTATTTTACTCCTAGAGAGCTTGCACCTAGGCATCCAAACTTCCAGGGATTAAATCACAACCCCTCAGAAGAAAACTAACACCTTTACTTTGTCAAAATTCCAAGTTATGGATTTTTTATCGGTTTTAGGGTTGAAATACATTGTTCGTAATTTTATGCGTGGCTCCTGCGGTTGTTCGGACTATGTTAACGATCCAACAATCAGGTACGTTTTAAGTAATTCCCGTTGTGAAATAACGTGAACAAACATTATTTATGAATACTCCGGGAAACCCGTCTTCTGCATCTGTATGTGGGCAGTTTTGTCCGCACGTCATCATTCAGAGAATGTAGAAACATAGTGTTATTCGAAAACTTTTTATGTCAAATAGGTGCAGTAGACCAGGCATATTAGCAGTGCAGTGGTAGACTGTGCTGGCATTAAAGTAAAGAATGTCATTGGCAGAGTTACGTTTTGCCATTTTGATCCACAACACACTTGGGTGGAGAATTACATAGCTATTTGGGCAAACACCGATGAATGCATGCGTTTTAAGAGAACTGGAGGTGTGTGATTTTGACGAAACTTAATCATCAATATCAACAACTTAACGGCAGTGTCTGTGAACAAGTTTCAGATTTTTCTCAGGCCCAGTTTTCTTATAATGTAACAAAAATGCCAACATGGCCACTGATGGGAAAATCAGCCGTGCTCTGTGTGCGTGTGCATTTGGGGAAACTTCAACAACACCAACCACCACCTACCTGGTTCGCATGCGCATACATGGTAGGTTTCTCATCTAGTTCGACTTTCACCGTCGCATGTGCCACAGATGTGACAGTCGAGGTGACACCTTTATTCTTTTTGATCAGCTTGCGCACGCTCGCAACAATTCCCGTGGCTTGCGGCGTGTTTGATCGTTTCTCCGAGAAATCGCACGAATACAGAACGTTGTCTACCGTTGTACCGTGTTCACTGTAGTTCAACAACTCGTACATCCGACTCATCTGTACAACGATATTGTACACAACAGATTAGTGTACAATACTTGCATAGGGCAAGTAATGATAATTTTATCTATACACTAAAATCCAAAGTGAAACTTAGTTTTAGCAATGTTTACAAACAATAAATAAATATATTAAATATAATAGAAATAAACTAAATAAGAATAATTATGACTATCACACATGAGTTTGTATAAAATACCAGTGGTGATTAAATAACTAAATAAATATATATATTCAGACTTGCAATAAAATAAGAATTAATATAAAAAAATAATAAAAATGGGATAATCAATAGCCATAAAACTATCAATTAGAAAATAAGACTAATACACTATCATCATATTAAAACTAATAAAATATATTGGACTACTATTTGTACAAAATAAATTAGTGAACAGTGATTGCATATACTGGTATATTGATAATAACGTAACCATCACGAGAATACAATAATACAGTTGTAATATTGTATTTTATTTCAATTTTTTTGGATAAACACTGTTAAATTTGCAGCTCTACAGTTCATGATGTACCGTGTCCAAGGAGTATTATGATCACACCATTTAACTTGTTAATCATTTTGTCATGTTTGACGTACATTTCTCTAGAATATGGCAAAACAGACAGAGCTGATACCACAGAATACTATCATGTCGAAATAATGTTAGGACATAATTTTAATTATTATACAATTTAATTAAATATTCAAATAAGATTATGAAGGTGAACAAATTAATTTTGTTTGCAATGATAGCATAATACGAAACTAACCTCATCGTAGAATATACACGCATGTTTCGGAGAGACAAAGTTACAGTGACCGTAGTTGGCTAAACACACGTCCATATCAGCACCTGCAACCAAAAGAAAACTTTACTCCCTGGCAAACCTGTTCAGTCGAACACCATCTCGACTTCTCAGGGAAGCATGCAGCCACATTGCAATTAATGCGAGAAGACTATTCGTACACAAATATCCACCACTGTCTATAGTCAGGTACTCATTCATACAGCTGAGTGAACTGGAGCAATGTAGAGTGAACGAACGTGCCCAAGATTCTATATAGCAGCCCAGGATTCAAACCTGGGTTCGCTCAATTGAGGGTGTGCGATGTTCCATCCACTGTGCCACTGCACTCCACGATACATATTCAGACGAAATGGAAGAGGATATACATAAGACAGAACGAATGCAAAAGGGAACATACTACTGGCCAGGCTTGCTAACAAATGCATGTGAATGCCTATAAATGGAAATATTTCCATTTATGGCTTATGCAAACATAAATGCCATCTTCCAGGATCGAAATGTTTTGTTTTGCTATTTAATGTGTAAAAGTAGATTTTATTCATGAGGAATAAGAACCAAACAGCTACGCACAATACAAGATTTAAGGTCTGTTAAGCAATCGGACAAAAACTTTTTTGTTTAACTCTTTTTATCCCAACAACGAATTTTCATATAGTTGCGTAGGCCTATCGAATTACTTCAAGAAAACGTGCACATATTCCTATGACATCACAAGATGTTTGTAGGTGTAGGCCAGGACACTTCCGTTTTATATACACTTGTCAGTTGAAAGTTTCGACGGTGATTTCGAGCGTCTTAAGTGAATAAATACACTGCTGACTTTCATTTTTGTCGCAAAGTGGCTGACACCGTAGATTGCTGTGCATGGTGGTAGCAATGTTCATGTGTTCTCTGATGATGCGGACAATGTTTTGGACAGAAATTCAGCAGCTGTTTTCACTCGATCGAAGTCAAGTGCAAGTTGGTAATGATGTTTGCGACAGCTGGATGCGAGTTGTACTTGAACTTGAATACTCACGAGTCCGACGATGGCAGTTATTTTGAAGGTTTTCACGGACGCAGAGGATGGATGGTCAACGTTTTCGCGGTTAGAAATGTTTGCAATTTTGGTATTCAATGGTGGTCAAAAGTTTATACATCTACATTAGGCCGTACAATTACATTTGATACCAACAAAATCAGGACTTAATTCCAAAGATTTCAATAACTGATACTAGAGGTCAAAAATGTATTAACAATTGTCATACTGGCATCTGAAGTTGACTGTCTGTAATTCTTTCAAGTTTACATGAACTCAACATGACGTCAGTACGAAAGCAAATCTGCTTGGGAACTAGGAGGCTCACGGATAAAGAGTTAATATATGCACTTGAAATGCATTCGACTATATGCACTTGAAATGCATTAGACTAGCGTGGAACAGAAATCGTCAACAATTGACAATGCCACTTGTAAATACGATTAGGAAAAACAGTATAGAATTTTGCAAATACAAATATAAAAATATTGCAATAGCTTATTGAATTAACAAATTAATTTCTATAAATATTTATTTCTGTGCATAGCTGTTGGAAAATAACAAATATCATGAAGCATAATATATTGTAAAGTTCCACAAACAATTTTGGATCTGATAACAAATTCAATATATTATTGTTATTATTAACAGCCACATGTTTTTCTTACCCGTTCCAATATGTAGAACCCTGTAGGGCATTTGCACTGGTTGACCTCGTCCTGACAGTGGACAGAACAGTGCCCTGGCACGTACTTCTGGCCCTCCTGATAACACAAATGGTCCATTTCAAATCATCACAAGAAAGAAACTGACTACCAAAACATAACTTTAATTTAAATAACTGTGTGTTATAAATAGAAATACCATTGGTCTGATATTAAATTTCCAAGTTAGATCGATTTATCCATGCAAATGTGACATGAAAGTAAGATCAAGTTGTAGCTAGTTACATTATTGACATTTATAAACTAAAGCAAACAATAACAAATACATAAATGCATATGTAGAGCAAACACTTTCATTTTCACTTTCTAGTTAATTTAAACTGAAGATAACTACATAAATTTTGAATCAAATAATAAAGTTAGACTAAGGCATTGCTATCTAGCTGTAACAATCTGATGATCAAAATGTAAATTGACTGCAAAACAAGTAAAAAGAAAGTTAGTCCTCTTTGGCAAATGTCAAACATTACGTTAATTGTGAAGGTATTTGTTGCTTCTAGTTGTGCAGATACCCACCCAAGTTAGAGAGGACAGTGGAGCCTGCAGTCGAACCTACGCCATTCGTCTTCTTATTTGGCAAGGTGTTGTTTGTTTTCTGAGAGGCAGAGGGCACCAGCTGCTGCAGTCGTTGCCAGGCAAGAATCTGTATAAGTCTCTCATCCAACTTGCTCAGGTCTACATCTGTATCGGACATTCAACAAACACGTTATTTTATTATATTATTATATGGAACTATATTTATTTAACCGTGCGACCGGCCAGGGCCGATTCATCGGCTGACGGTACCTACCTTTATAGTAACAGTTTTAGTTCCCGTGCTAGGTAACTGACACGTGAACATTTAGTATCGTTGGATAGCTGACAGATTTTTTTAAGATGGTGTATAATTATTCATGAGCAGATTGATTGACAGCTAATGACTGCCTAGGCAACAAAACATGTGACCAAGTTTGCGGCAAAATTTGTGTGGTTTTACTACACCCCGCATTATGAATTTATGTATCCATTCATAAAGTCTAGACACGTGGTATCAATGGAAAGCTTTGTTATTAGCCAATCTGCCAAAAATGACACCAGCTCGCTAAGGTAACTCAACCAGTCAGAACAAAGCATTTCAGACACCCTGCCCCCGGCCCTCCGAAGCCGATGTAAACAACAAAATGGCGGATGTCGTTGCAAAAATGTTTTCACTTCAAAGGTTTACTTCACATTATCTCAAGTTACGACGTCAATATTTCGACAAAATGACTGACAGTATTCATGAACAGGCCTGGGGTAACAGTAACAGTAATATGTAATAGTAACGATTACAAATTTTGAAGTAATAGTAATAGGTTGAGCAAAAACTCAATGTAATAGTAATAGGAAGCAATGTAATAGTAATTGACCTATTACTTTTATATTACTATTGAACATGTAAACCAAATTTCAACTACCGGTACATACCAATTACATCTGATTAGGTTGTACATTCCACTAGTTTCTCCAGGTTTTATGGTTGCTCCCCCTTGTCAACTTCAGCATGGCCCTGGTGAAGTTTTACCCTAGCATGTTATGAGCGTTTACATAGCAAGAGACCTAGTAGGTAGAGTGTGACTGCTGCACTGACTAATGGGATTAAACTGGGCTTTCACTGCTTTGAAGCCAGTTCTGCAGAGCAACAAGTTGCCAACTACCCTTATCAAGTAAGCCTATGGGTTTAGTGACTGCCTCCATGGTGCACACAATGCAGCCTAAACTACACTGGGTGTGAAAAACATCCTGATGTATTTGTACTTGAGGCAATAATTAGCTGTCCACCAAGCACCAAGCAGCAGTAGAGCAATGTGGTTTCATTAAACTGTAATAGAATCCACCAAGTTATGTGGCATTGACTATTGCTTTTGTCTTTCATTCCTGCAGGGTATTTAAATATAAAATGGAACATATATGTTCTATCCTTAGTCAATGAAGTTAGTAGATTGTACTAAACATGGTGTATATTAAAGATATATTTTGTTGTAAATATTTATGAATTTGTTATACTTTATAATACTTCCCTAATGATGACGATGATGAATGTACTTGACATTCTCAAATATGATTTCAAATACTTTGGGCATGGGTATCAATAAATAGCAAGTTATATTTTGTTATTCACCTGTCTTGTTTAACTTCTTGAGACTGTGAGTCAAACAACTGCACTTATTGTATTTATGCATACAGTGCATTACACCATAAAATGTTCCAGTGAAAAATTGCTTCAAATGTAATAGTAATAGGAAGAATTCAGCATTTAATGGTAATAGTAATGAAACAAATAGTAATAGATTACATTGCAATGTAATTGACCCCAGGCCTGTTCATGAATAAGGTTATTGTACTAGTTCAGATAGTTAGAACGACTTTGGATGTTTTTTGAGGTGAAAATTCAACACCTTGACAGCGCAATGGTTGTCCAGGCGAGCCGCTGGTGTGAGCCGGTCTGGCTGCTTGAATCGGCCTATTTTTACATTGAAAAAATCATAAAAATAAAAGTTCTCAATGGATTTGATTCATATAATGTTATTTGGTAGCTAACTTTAACAGTTGTCTTGCTGAACGTAATAATTATCTGGTAGCAGGATAAAATGTTAATTATTTTTTTGGATGAAGTTCAGCTAATAATATCCCCATGATTATCAAATGTTATATAGATTTTATAATTTTATTATAAAAAGCATGATACAGTATGCTACAGAGGATTTTCGTTGGCCCGTTGCAGGGTTAAACTTAATAACAATTACTAGAAATATTCTATTTAATAAATTTATTTAGTAATTCTAGATGTAGTTATTAATGTTTAATATGTTGTAAAGTGCAACAACCAAACTGTTATTGTGTTCAACAACAATGATTTATGAATTTTTTTAAAGAAACAATACATAATCGTTTCTGGAAAAAGTTGATATCACAAAATTAAATACATTTTTATTTATTAGTGTTACAGACAGTAAGTCTAATCAAATATAAAAAATACACATTGTTATTATGTAATATTATTATTATTAAACCACGTAACTTTGGCTTGGGTAATTACAGCAGACATCACACATTTCTTACAATGAACAACCCTGACGCATTTCAATTTATATACTATAAAGCGTTTCAAAATTACATTATCCAAATACACTCAAGCTGAACAGGGAAACAACTGCTTGCAAACAATCCTGAAGTCTGAAACATTGATTAATTCCATATTTTCCAAACTCATGTTAGCAAGAGTTATCGGAATGGGTTTTTGGAAAATCTGGTTTTTCTTTGTCAAATAATGGATCTATTGGTTTTTGAATACCGGAATATAAATTTTTCCGATAACAGAGTTTGTTTTGGAACATGATGTGGTTTATTTCCCAAATAACAAGGTCAAAACAGTGTTTGTGTTGTCATAAAACAGGCCTTGAAGTAGGCTTGAAAGCGAGTGCAGGGGTGTAGTTTGAAGTCTGAGTATTTTGCAAACCTCAGCAGAATGTGCAGCGAGAGGTTTTCAGAAAGCTCTCAAGGGAGATATGGTCGGAGGTTTTAGGAGAAACCTCAAGAGGGGGTGTAGTTGAGGTTTTAGGAGAAACCTCAAGAGGGGGTGTAGTTGAGGTTTTAGGAGAAACCTCAAGAGGGGGTGTAGTTGAGGTTTTAGGAGAAACTTCAAGAGGGGATGTAGTTGAGGTTTTAGGAGAAACCTCAAGAGGGGATGTAGTTGAGGTTTTAGGAGAAACCTCAAGAGGGGGGTGTAGTTGAGGTTTTAGGAGAAACCTCAAGAGGGGGGTGTAGTTGAAGTTTTAGGAGAAACCTCAAGAGGGGGGTGTAGTTGAGGTTTTAGGAGAAACTTCAAGAGGGGGTGTAGTTGAGGTTTTAGGAGAAACCTCAAGAGGGGGGTGTAGTTGAGGTTTTAGGAGAAACCTCAAGAGGGGGGTGTAGTTGAAGTTTTAGGAGAAACCTCAAGAGGGGGGTGTAGTTGAGGTTTTAGGAGAAACTTCAAGAGGGGGTGTAGTTGAGGTTTTAGGAGAAACCTCAAGAGGGGGGTGTAGTTGAGGTTTTAGGAGAAACCTCAAGAGGGGATGTAGTTGAGATTTTAGGAGAAACCTCAAGAGGGGGTGTAGTTGAGGTTTTAGGAGAAACCTCAAGAGGGGGTGTAGTTGAGGTTTTAGGAGAAACCTCAAGAGGGGGTGTAGTTGAGGTTTTAGGAGAAACCTCAAGAGGGGGGTGTAGTTGAGGTTTTAGGAGAAACTTCAAGAGGGGGTGTAGTTGAGGTTTTAGGAGAAACCTCAAGAGGGGGTGTAGTTGAGGTTGTTGAGGTTTCCATCAGCCATTATTTTTTAAAAGTCACGTTCCTTCAGTTTGAGTACTTTGCGAGAGCCAAGAGGTCACCGTTTGAGGTCGTTAAGGAGCATTCTGATGCCAGTGACCAATGCATGTGTATCTGGATTTTCATGAGCATAACGGGTAAATAAAAATGACAATGGCTAAACTGGAAAATGTGACAATCTTGGTGAAGGGCCTGCGTCTTCCCCACTTACCGCCATTTCCTTCCATGCACATCTGTAGTGTGTTGTTGAGGTTGATGATAGCAGGAGAGGAGCTAAGTTGTGAGGCTGAGATGTTCTTGGTCTGGACTGAACCTCCGTTGTTGGACCCGCCCAATGTGACGATGCTAGTTCTTGTGGTGACTGTCACAGAAACAACCATCACACATGGCTAGGAGAAACAATTCTACTCCTGTGATAGCTGCATTACTACTACAGTAGGTAGGTACTGTGACAGTTACATAACTATTACAGTAGTACTGTGACGGTTTCATAACTATTACAGTAGTACTGTGGCAGTTACATAACTATTACAGTAGTACAGTGACGGTTACATAACTATTACAGTAGTACTGTGACGGTTACATAACTATTACAGTAGTACTGTGACGGTTTCATAACTATTACAATAGTACTGTGACAGTTTAATAACTATTACAGTAGTAATGTGATGGTTTCATAACTATTACAGTAGTATTGTGACAGTTACATAAATATTACAATAGTATTGTGATGGTTCTATAACTATTACAGTAATACTGTGACAGTTTCATAACTATTACGGTAGTATTGTGACAGTTACATAAATATTACAGTAGTACTGTGACGGTTTCATAACTATTACAGTAGTACTGTGGCAGTTACATAACTATTACAGTAGTACAGTGACGGTTACATAACTATTACAGTAGTACTGTGACGGTTACATAACTATTACAGTAGTACTGTGATGGTTTCATAACTATTACAATAGTACTGTGACAGTTTAATAACTATTACAGTAGTAATGTGATGGTTTCATAACTATTACAGTAGTATTGTGACAGTTACATAACTATTACAATAGTATTGTGATGGTTATATAACTATTACAGTAATACTGTGACAGTTTCATAACTATTACGGTAGTATTGTGACAGTTACATAACTATTACAGTAGTATTGTGACAGTTTCATAACTATTACAGTAGTGTTGTGATGGTTACATAACTATTACAGTGGTACTGTGATGGTTACATAACTATTACAGTAGTACTGTGACAGTTTCATAACTATTACACTAGTACTGTGACGGTTTCATAACTATTACAGTATTGTGATATCTTGGAATAGTGAATATCTAGGAATGCAGTCCCAAACGGCAAGGAATCAATGGCATCATTGCAAGGCCTTGGCGGCTGTTGATTAAAAACTGTGAATGTAGAAGAATGGTGGAGCTATAATAACGACTTATGTGGTTCTCTGTTGATGTCTTCATGGTGAAATGGAGAAATGACCAAGTTGACAGCAAATAGGTACAAGGTCAAGTAAATCCATACAACAAAAGACAAAATGTATGAAAATACCTTGAGGTGCAGCGTTAATAACTCGGCTACCCTTGACGCCAGTACTGATACTGCCACCTGGAGGAGCACCAGAGATCACTGTGACACACCCTGCTGATCGTGACGTCTTGTGTGTTTGACTTGAATTCAGCGCCTGGGGGCCAACGTTCGAGTTCTTCTGCATCACATTAGTCACTGTCGATAGCTTCCCAGAGTATGCACCAGCCGGCAGCACCTGTGTTTTCGACGTGTTGTTCGGCCTGCTGTTCAGGTGGCTCATCTGTGCACTCGCAACAACGCTTGTACTTCGGGAAAGTTTCATCACACCAGAGGGTGCACCCGTCGATGCCGCTAGCGCTCCTTTGCTGGGGAAATGGTGCACTTTTAACGTGTTACCGACATTCGAGCTCACCTCCACTTCACCGTTCACCGTTGGCATACACGACACCGACACTGTGTTTAGTAGTGACACTGAACCGCTCGGCTTCTTTAACCCTGACGGTGTTGGACCATTCACTACGATGGCATCTGACGATGCTAACCGACTGTCGAGTGTTGACGTGTCAACATCGCTGCAAGTCCGATCTTGGGCCGCAAAACAAGTTTTTGATGGCTGAGTGTTTTGTGACAATGACGCTGCGGATGTCACAGCTGACCCTGAACATGACACTGACAATGATATCGATGATGACACAGTCTCCTGCTTGACAACAGGAGTGACGGAGGCAGTAGGTTTGCTGGTTGTGAACACTGTATTCATGGAACCCGTTGAGCTCGTGGAGTCAAAGTCCGAGTCTTTCTCTTGTTTGATCTGTGTACTACACAGATGCCTTGCTATGTTGACCTGAAGACTGACCAGTCCAGCCAGCCACTACAATGCAATAACATTGTCATGATTACAAACACTATTACAATTAAAAGGTTGCAGTCTATTTCGAGTTTTTAATTAAAGTTTAAAAAACATGATTAAAAACACAACAAAACAGGCAGTCGGTTCCTAGTTTTTCATTAAATAATTAATAAAATGTGTTGAAGCATTGGAGGTATACTGCCTGCCAAATTGTGGTAATGTTGGTAATTTGGAAGGTTTGACTCTGGAGCATGTTCAAATGGTAAACAAAACATCCTGTTTCAAAACAAGCTTCATTGGCAATATGGCCGAGTCGGGCCAAGTTAACGGCAATACCCTTTGATGTTTAACGATGTCCAATTTTTCCATGTTCAACATAGCAGACTTCCTGTTACAAATTACTATGCCTGACAATTCCTGGTAGACAGTGTCCCTTTATAAGAAATGCAAATATGTTCAATGACAACTTAATAAAATATTCACATAACAGTTGTTACATGACGAAACCAGGTAAACAGTCATGAATGCAGTATTTTTGGTAAAGACATCAAAAATACAATTCATTTTTTGTACATTTCACTGTTAAAATAGGGCCTATAAGTGTGTCACGAGACTTGGCGAGATTCCACGCGAGTGGAGCTGACTGGCGACATGCACAATTATTGCCCACTGACTTTAGAATTGCGGAAGCCAGGAAACAGTTGTTGACGTTTAGTTTATTGGTTTATTGTAGCTTTGTTAATTTTGTTATGACGTTGTCACTTCAGTTTTATATGAATTATACATCAGGGAAATTGAAAATGCAGAGAAAGAGCCAGGCAGCAATCGACGGTGGTCATATACTGAAATTTGTTTTCGATCCCGAATTTTTTTCGTCTAAATGAAATATATAATAATATTTAGTTAATGTAACAACAGACAGTACATATTAAAATATGAAATATAACATATGGATTACATAACAGGATTAACAATTATGTAAGAAATGGGAGTTAAAACGAGATACACCGGATTATCGCTTGTCATAAAAACTGCGAATGTTAAAATGCTATAAATTGTTATTTCAAAAAGTGACAAAACAGTTCGGTAACTATTTATATCTGAAAAACTGCCTAAATGCACACAATCACCAAAAAGTATGCATTAGTTCAATAACATGTCGTGCTGAACAAAAGAATGCATAGTTGTCATTGTCAACAAAGTCGTCACCATGGCTCATCAAATCGTGATAACAATTCGATTAAGGTGCACAATTACCACAAACATTCTTAACGGCAAAGTTTTCTCCACAGCTTCAACTTGTGATCATCTGTCGGAAACCAGAAGAAAAAAAAACATGATTTGGAAAACCTCTGACGATTACAACCAAAAACAAAACATACCCCCATTATTTAAGCTGGCATAAATGGAATCGATGTCGCCAGAGGACTCCAGATTGAAAACGGGGCACGAGACTCACAGGCCCTATTCTGACCCCAGTTTCTGATTGTTTCGGCATGTTGTTACTGTTGTAAAAACGTTATGTTTTTGTCTAAGATACATAAAAGAATACCACAGCACAGACCTCCTCCTGCTCCTGGGGTGTGGCTGTACCCGCGGGGGTGGGGTAGGAGGGTGACGTGGAGCGGGACTGGACTGTCAGTGGAGTTGGAGACATGTACATCTGTCTCACAGCTTCTGGCACCTGAACAAACAGACACGACACGTACAAGCCTGCTACAAGACCTGTGTCACACAAAATGTTGCATCCATTTAGCAAACTACAGTACTGACTGTTTGTATTCGCACAACTAAGGTAATTAAATTATCAGCTGACTAAAAGTGTACAGTACAGCAAAATTCTGAGTACACAAATTGATTTGCGGCTCTGCACTTTTGTCCCCATCACTGAAACTGTCATAGTTGATCGAGGTGTCCGAAAACAGTACAGAAAAATAATTACTTTTGTAGATTATTGTGGTGGCTGAAAATAAAGTGTCTGAATACAGAGACATCAGAGTACAAATCATCAACCAGTGAAAATTAAGTGTCTGAATACAGAGACATTAGAGTACAAATCATCAACCAGTGAAAATTAAGTGTCTGAATACAGAGATATTAGAGTACAAATCATCAACCAGTGAAGATTAGGTGTCTGAATACAGAGACATTAGAGTAGATGATCGACCAGTGAAAATCACCCACTAATAGCACAAGTTACTGTACAGTAAAACATGTCCATAGTGGACAATGTTGGGATTGTGCAAATTGTGAAGGCAGTGTTCACTGTCCACCAATCTGTCATTTATCTGGTGTGTGAGCATGTACGTGTATGTACAATGTGTACACTGTACATGGATGTACACGCACGCACGCACGTGAATGAATGTAGATAAACACACACAAGCACTAGTGCCATGATAACGTTAATACAACTATAAAAACAAATTACTGGAAGAAACATAATAATGTCCACAGCAGCAGAAGAAAAATAAAACATTGCTGTCTGCGCCCAGCAGACAGTCGCCAACCTAAGGGACATATCCACTCAAAAATGATCGGTACTTTGGAAAAATGCCTGTACACAGAAGGTACCGTGAACCCTGTGTTTGTGACCGCGGCTTCAATTACAGTAATGTGTCACCTAATTGATGACGATGACAGCAAAGTTGGGGTGCGGCTTTAAATACAATAATTTGTCGAACAAACTGTGAAAGTTGACTCACTGCGTTGTCAGTAGTAACGTTTATAATAAGTGAAAAAATGAAGTCGCATGTATCAATCAAACATTGTATTACAATTGCCACTGGTGAAAAACAAATCATTACATAACACATAAAACCTGTCTCCATAAAGTGTTCAGAAACAAACATCAAAACATATGAAAACATAAAAATCTATCAAATTGTCTTTGCCACAGATGAAGAACGCCACTTAACAACTGTCTGCTTTGTTCAGATGCTTGTTCATGGTTTTCAGGTGTTGATGTTTTAAGCCTAGTTCCAAGCACAATGTTCACACCTTGGCTTTACTGCAGCCACACTTCACCTGATTGTCAAAATAACACCATTACAAGTGCTTCTTTGCATTGGAGTAAATTGCACTGGACACAGTGATAACATCCCATGTGCCTGGTCAACTGTGCAGGTGGCCCAACGGTCTGGAATTGTCTAAGAAATAGGTCAAACCACAAGGTCATTACATTCTCACGGCTGCAGTATACAACTATTATTACATTGTTATAACCAGTTGTCAATCAAACACCTTTGAAGTCAACACAGCTGACACAACTGCACTGAACCAGTTACAGTCCGAGTTGTCTTTTCAATGCATTTATACATCAACGTTACACATGATTCTACATAAAATGGCATAAAAATAAAACTTCTCAACATATTAGAATAATTTTAGCTTTACCATATAGCTTAAATGCATGGCTAGATTTCGTCCATCGGATGTATGGACATTCAGCCATTTACGGTGGTCATTAATCTGAGGAGTCACTGAAGGCAGGCACTACGGTACTTTTCTTCCAAAGATTCGTAGATTAATCCCTGAAAATTTTGTGCCTGGCATGCAAACCGTCCGGAAGGAAAACGTGAACACACATATAAGGCAGAGAGCACTGTTGACTTTCCCATTGGTGGCCAAGTTAATGTTTTGTTTGATGTTAGATGATAAGAAAACTTAACCTGTGAAAAATCTAAAAAAAATTCACAGCCACTGCTATCATACCGTTGATACGGTACCAAATCTCACTAAAATCACACACTGCCAGTTCTTTTAAAATGGACACATGCTAGGTGACCATCAATATTTACCAAAATAGCCATGGTTTCTGCACACGTCTTATTACGGCAAAAATTACCCCGCCATTTACACTACCCACAGTATCCAGTCCTCAGGACTTTTACACTTTACTCCCTGGCAGACCTGTTCAATCGTGTCGACTTTTCTGGGAAGCATTCCAGAACGATGCAATTAATGCGCATAGACTATTCATACACAAATAACTACCACTGTCTATAGCCAGGTACTCATTCACACAGCCAAGTGAACTGAAGCAATGTAGAGTAAACGAACTTGCCCAAGGTTCGACACCGTCGCACAGGGTTTGAACCCGCGTTCTCTCAGTCAACAGTCCGGAGCTCTTAAAGCTGCGCTACTGCGCTCCACATGCTAGCCGTCAAATGCTAATATGCCTCATCTATTGCATTCATTTCCCAAAAAAAGTCATTCAAATTTTGAATATCACCATTTTCAAGGTACAATATTATTGTGAAACACAACAGGAAGGTCTCACCTTGACCGTGCGCCGACGTGAATGTTTCACTTTGATGCGGAAGGGAGGGTGTTTACGGTGGATCTTGTTGAGGAACTGAACCTTCACTGTCTGCTGGTTGATGTCCCCGGTGTACATGTCATACAGCTTCATCTTCTCTGTCAGTCGCACGGACTTCAGCAGCTTCTGGTCCTCCTGGCACGTAGATACAGGTAAAGTAAGACCATCATACCAAGACTCACAGACAGATACAGGTAAAGTAAGACCATCATACCGAGACTCACAGACAGATACAGGTCAAGTAACACCATCATACCAAGACTCACTGACAGATACAGGCCAAGTAAGACCATCATACCGAGACTCACTGACAGATACAGGTAAAGTAAGACCATCATACCGAGACTCACTGACAGATACAGGTAAAGTAAGACCATCATACCGAGACTCACAGACAGATACAAGTCAAGTAACACCATCATACCGAGACTCACAGACAGATACAGGTCAAGTAAGACCATCATACCAAGACTCACAGACAGATACAGGTCAAGTAAGACCATCATACCAAGACTCACTGACAGATACAGGTCAAGTAAGACCATCATACCAAGACTCACTGACAGATACAAGTCAAGTAACACCATCATACCGAGACTCACAGACAGATACAGGTTAAGTAAGACCATCATACCGAGACTCACAGACAGATACAGGTCAAGTAACACCATCATACCAAGACTCACTGACAGATACAGGTCAAGTAAGACCATCATACCAAGACTCACTGACAGATACAAGTCAAGTAACACCATCATACCGAGACTCACAGACAGATACAGGTAAAGTAAGACCATCATACCGAGACTCCCAGACAGATACAGGTTAAGTAAGACCATCATACCGAGACTCACAGACAGATACAAGTCAAGTAACACCATCATACCGAGACTCACAGACAGATACAGGTAAAGTAAGACCATCATACCGAGACTCACAGACAGATACAGGTTAAGTAAGACCATCATACCGAGACTCACAGACAGATACAAGTCAAGTAACACCATCATACCGAGACTCACAGACAGATACAGGTCAAGTAAGACCATCATACCGAGACTCACAGACAGATACAAGTCAAGTAACACCATCATACCGAGACTCACAGACAGATACAGGTCAAGTAAGACCATCATACCGAGACTCACTGACAGATACAGGTCAAGTAACACCATCATACCAAGACTCACTGACAGATACAGGTCAAGTAAGACCATCATACTGAGACTCACAGACAGATACAGGTCAAGTAAGACCATCATACCAAGACTCACTGACAGATACAAGTCAAGTAACACCATCATACCGAGACTCACAGACAGATACAGGTCAAGTAACACCATCATACCAAGACTCACTGACAGATACAGGTCCAGTAAGACCATCATACTGAGACTCACAGACAGATACAAGTCAAGTAACACCATCATACCGAGACTCACAGACAGATACAGGTCAAGTAAGACCATCATACTGAGACTCACTGACAGATACAGGTCAAGTAACACCATCATACCAAGACTCACTGACAGATACAGGTTAAGTAAGACCATCATACCGAGACTCACAGACAGATACAAGTCAAGTAACACCATCATACCGAGACTCACAGACAGATACAGGTCAAGTAAGACCATCATACCGAGACTCACAGACAGATACAAGTCAAGTAACACCATCATACCGAGACTCACAGACAGATACAGGTCAAGTAAGACCATCATACCGAGACTCACTGACAGATACAGGTCAAGTAACACCATCATACCAAGACTCACTGACAGATACAGGTCAAGTAAGACCATCATACTGAGACTCACAGACAGATACAGGTCAAGTAAGACCATCATACTGAGACTCACAGAAAGATACAAGTCAAGTAACACCATCATACCGAGACTCACAGACAGATACAGGTAAAGTAAGACCATCATACCAAGACTCACTGACAGATACAGGTCAAGTAAGACCATCATACTGAGACTCACAGACAGATACAAGTCAAGTAACACCATCATACCGAGACTCACAGACAGATACAGGTAAAGTAAGACCATCATACCGAGACTCACAGACAGATACAAGTCAAGTAACACCATCATACCGAGACTCACAGACAGATACAGGTCAAGTAAGACCATCATACCGAGACTCACTGACAGATACAGGTCAAGAAACACCATCATATCAAGACTCACTGACAGATACAGGTCAAGTAACACCATCATACTGAGACTCACAGACAGATACAGGTCAAGTAAGACCATCATACCAAGACTCACTGACAGATACAGGTCCAGTAAGACCATCATACTGAGACTCACAGACAGATACAAGTCAAGTAACACCATCATACCGAGACTCACAGACAGATACAGGTCAAGTAAGACCATCATACCGAGACTCACAGACAGATACAGGTCAAGTAAAACCATCATACCGAGACTCACAGACAGATACAGGTCAAGTAAGACCATCATACCGAGACTCACAGACAGACACAGGTCAAGTAACACCATCATACCAAGACTCACAGACAGATACAGGTAAAGTAAGACCACCATACTGAGACTCACAGACAGATACAGGTCAAGTAAGACCATCATACTGGGACTCACAGACAGATACAGGTCAAGTAAGACCACCATACTGAGACTCACAGACAGATACAGGTCAAGTAAGACCATCATACCGAGACTCACAGACAGATACAGGTCAAGTAACACCATCATACTGAGACTCACAGACAGATACAGGTCAAGTAAGACCATCATACTGAGACTCGCAGACAGATACAGGTCAAGTAAGACCATCATACTGAGACTCACAGACAGATACAGGTCAAGTAACAATATCATACTGAGACTCGCAGACAGATACAGGTCAAGTAACACCATCATACTGAGACTCACAGACAGATACAGGTCAAGTAAGACCATCATACTGAGACTCACAGACAGATACAGGTCAAGTAAGACCATCATACTGAGACTCACAGACAGATACAGGTCAAGTAAGACCATCATACTGAGACTCGCAGACAGACACAGGTCAAGTAAGACCATCATACCGAGACTCACAGACAGATACAGGTCAAGTAAGACCATCATACTGAGACTCACAGACAGATACAGGTCAAGTAAGACCATCATACCGAGACTCACAGACAGATACAGGTCAAGTAACACCATCATACTGAGACTCAGACAGATACAGGTCAAGTAAGACCATCATACTGAGACTCGCAGACAGATACAGGTCAAGTGACACCATCATACTGAGACTCACAGACAGATACAGGTAAAGTAAGACCATCATACCGAGACTCACAGACAGATACAGGTTAAGTAAGACCATCATACCGAGACTCACAGACAGATACAAGTCAAGTAACACCATCATACCGAGACTCACAGACAGATACAGGTCAAGTAAGACCATCATACCGAGACTCACAGACAGATACAAGTCAAGTAACACCATCATACCGAGACTCACAGACAGATACAGGTCAAGTAAGACCATCATACCGAGACTCACTGACAGATACAGGTCAAGTAACACCATCATACCAAGACTCACTGACAGATACAGGTCAAGTAAGACCATCATACTGAGACTCACAGACAGATACAGGTCAAGTAAGACCATCATACCAAGACTCACTGACAGATACAAGTCAAGTAACACCATCATACCGAGACTCACAGACAGATACAGGTCAAGTAACACCATCATACCAAGACTCACTGACAGATACAGGTCCAGTAAGACCATCATACTGAGACTCACAGACAGATACAAGTCAAGTAACACCATCATACCGAGACTCACAGACAGATACAGGTCAAGTAAGACCATCATACTGAGACTCACTGACAGATACAGGTCAAGTAACACCATCATACCAAGACTCACTGACAGATACAGGTTAAGTAAGACCATCATACCGAGACTCACAGACAGATACAAGTCAAGTAACACCATCATACCGAGACTCACTGACAGATACAGGTCAAGTAAGACCATCATACCGAGACTCACTGACAGATACAGGTCAAGTAACACCATCATACCAAGACTCACTGACAGATACAGGTCAAGTAAGACCATCATACTGAGACTCACAGACAGATACAGGTCAAGTAAGACCATCATACCGAGACTCACTGACAGATACAGGTAAAGTAAGACCATCATACCGAGACTCACTGACAGATACAGGTAAAGTAAGACCATCATACCGAGACTCACAGACAGATACAAGTCAAGTAACACCATCATACCGAGACTCACAGACAGATACAGGTCAAGTAAGACCATCATACCAAGACTCACAGACAGATACAGGTCAAGTAAGACCATCATACCAAGACTCACTGACAGATACAGGTCAAGTAAGACCATCATACCAAGACTCACTGACAGATACAAGTCAAGTAACACCATCATACCGAGACTCAGACAGATACAGGTTAAGTAAGACCATCATACCGAGACTCACAGACAGATACAGGTCAAGTAACACCATCATACCAAGACTCACTGACAGATACAGGTCAAGTAAGACCATCATACCAAGACTCACTGACAGATACAAGTCAAGTAACACCATCATACCGAGACTCACAGACAGATACAGGTAAAGTAAGACCATCATACCGAGACTCACAGACAGATACAGGTTAAGTAAGACCATCATACCGAGACTCACAGACAGATACAAGTCAAGTAACACCATCATACCGAGACTCACAGACAGATACAGGTAAAGTAAGACCATCATACCGAGACTCACAGACAGATACAGGTTAAGTAAGACCATCATACCGAGACTCACAGACAGATACAAGTCAAGTAACACCATCATACCGAGACTCACAGACAGATACAGGTCAAGTAAGACCATCATACCGAGACTCACAGACAGATACAAGTCAAGTAACACCATCATACCGAGACTCACAGACAGATACAGGTCAAGTAAGACCATCATACCGAGACTCACTGACAGATACAGGTCAAGTAACACCATCATACCAAGACTCACTGACAGATACAGGTCAAGTAAGACCATCATACTGAGACTCACAGACAGATACAGGTCAAGTAAGACCATCATACCAAGACTCACTGACAGATACAAGTCAAGTAACACCATCATACCGAGACTCACAGACAGATACAGGTCAAGTAACACCATCATACTGAGACTCACAGACAGATACAAGTCAAGTAACACCATCATACCGAGACTCACAGACAGATACAGGTCAAGTAAGACCATCATACTGAGACTCACTGACAGATACAGGTCAAGTAACACCATCATACCAAGACTCACTGACAGATACAGGTTAAGTAAGACCATCATACCGAGACTCACAGACAGATACAAGTCAAGTAACACCATCATACCGAGACTCACAGACAGATACAGGTCAAGTAAGACCATCATACCGAGACTCACAGACAGATACAAGTCAAGTAACACCATCATACCGAGACTCACAGACAGATACAGGTCAAGTAAGACCATCATACCGAGACTCACTGACAGATACAGGTCAAGTAACACCATCATACCAAGACTCACTGACAGATACAGGTCAAGTAAGACCATCATACTGAGACTCACAGACAGATACAGGTCAAGTAAGACCATCATACTGAGACTCACAGAAAGATACAAGTCAAGTAACACCATCATACCGAGACTCACAGACAGATACAGGTAAAGTAAGACCATCATACCAAGACTCACTGACAGATACAGGTCAAGTAAGACCATCATACTGAGACTCACAGACAGATACAAGTCAAGTAACACCATCATACCGAGACTCACAGACAGATACAGGTAAAGTAAGACCATCATACCGAGACTCACAGACAGATACAAGTCAAGTAACACCATCATACCGAGACTCACAGACAGATACAGGTCAAGTAAGACCATCATACCGAGACTCACTGACAGATACAGGTCAAGAAACACCATCATATCAAGACTCACTGACAGATACAGGTCAAGTAACACCATCATACTGAGACTCACAGACAGATACAGGTCAAGTAAGACCATCATACCAAGACTCACTGACAGATACAGGTCCAGTAAGACCATCATACTGAGACTCACAGACAGATACAAGTCAAGTAAACCATCATACCGAGACTCACAGACAGATACAGGTCAAGTAAGACCATCATACCGAGACTCACAGACAGATACAGGTCAAGTAAAACCATCATACCGAGACTCACAGACAGATACAGGTCAAGTAAGACCATCATACCGAGACTCACAGACAGACACAGGTCAAGTAACACCATCATACCGAGACTCACAGACAGATACAGGTAAAGTAAGACCACCATACTGAGACTCACAGACAGATACAGGTCAAGTAAGACCATCATACTGGGACTCACAGACAGATACAGGTCAAGTAAGACCACCATACTGAGACTCACAGACAGATACAGGTCAAGTAAGACCATCATACCGAGACTCACAGACAGATACAGGTCAAGTAACACCATCATACTGAGACTCACAGACAGATACAGGTCAAGTAAGACCATCATACTGAGACTCGCAGACAGATACAGGTCAAGTAAGACCATCATACTGAGACTCACAGACAGATACAGGTCAAGTAACAATATCATACTGAGACTCGCAGACAGATACAGGTCAAGTAACACCATCATACTGAGACTCACAGACAGATACAGGTCAAGTAAGACCATCATACTGAGACTCACAGACAGATACAGGTCAAGTAAGACCATCATACTGAGACTCACAGACAGATACAGGTCAAGTAAGACCATCATACTGAGACTCGCAGACAGACACAGGTCAAGTAAGACCATCATACCGAGACTCACAGACAGATACAGGTCAAGTAAGACCATCATACTGAGACTCACAGACAGATACAGGTCAAGTAAGACCATCATACCGAGACTCACAGACAGATACAGGTCAAGTAACACCATCATACTGAGACTCAGACAGATACAGGTCAAGTAAGACCATCATACTGAGACTCGCAGACAGATACAGGTCAAGTGACACCATCATACTGAGACTCACAGACAGATACAGGTAAAGTAAGACCATCATACCGAGACTCACAGACAGATACAGGTTAAGTAAGACCATCATACCGAGACTCACAGACAGATACAAGTCAAGTAACACCATCATACCGAGACTCACAGACAGATACAGGTCAAGTAAGACCATCATACCGAGACTCACAGACAGATACAAGTCAAGTAACACCATCATACCGAGACTCACAGACAGATACAGGTCAAGTAAGACCATCATACCGAGACTCACTGACAGATACAGGTCAAGTAACACCATCATACCAAGACTCACTGACAGATACAGGTCAAGTAAGACCATCATACTGAGACTCACAGACAGATACAGGTCAAGTAAGACCATCATACCAAGACTCACTGACAGATACAAGTCAAGTAACACCATCATACCGAGACTCACAGACAGATACAGGTCAAGTAACACCATCATACCAAGACTCACTGACAGATACAGGTCCAGTAAGACCATCATACTGAGACTCACAGACAGATACAAGTCAAGTAACACCATCATACCGAGACTCACAGACAGATACAGGTCAAGTAAGACCATCATACTGAGACTCACTGACAGATACAGGTCAAGTAACACCATCATACCAAGACTCACTGACAGATACAGGTTAAGTAAGACCATCATACCGAGACTCACAGACAGATACAAGTCAAGTAACACCATCATACCGAGACTCACAGACAGATACAGGTCAAGTAAGACCATCATACCGAGACTCACAGACAGATACAAGTCAAGTAACACCATCATACCGAGACTCACAGACAGATACAGGTCAAGTAAGACCATCATACCGAGACTCACTGACAGATACAGGTCAAGTAAGACCATCATACTGAGACTCACAGAAAGATACAAGTCAAGTAACACCATCATACCGAGACTCACAGACAGATACAGGTAAAGTAAGACCATCATACCAAGACTCACTGACAGATACAGGTCAAGTAAGACCATCATACTGAGACTCACAGACAGATACAAGTCAAGTAACACCATCATACCGAGACTCACAGACAGATACAGGTAAAGTAAGACCATCATACCGAGACTCACAGACAGATACAAGTCAAGTAACACCATCATACCGAGACTCACAGACAGATACAGGTCAAGTAAGACCATCATACCGAGACTCACTGACAGATACAGGTCAAGAAACACCATCATATCAAGACTCACTGACAGATACAGGTCAAGTAACACCATCATACTGAGACTCACAGACAGATACAGGTCAAGTAAGACCATCATACCAAGACTCACTGACAGATACAGGTCCAGTAAGACCATCATACTGAGACTCACAGACAGATACAAGTCAAGTAACACCATCATACCGAGACTCACAGACAGATACAGGTCAAGTAAGACCATCATACCGAGACTCACAGACAGATACAGGTCAAGTAAGACCATCATACCGAGACTCACAGACAGATACAGGTCAAGTAAGACCATCATACCGAGACTCACAGACAGACACAGGTCAAGTAACACCATCATACCGAGACTCACAGACAGATACAGGTAAAGTAAGACCACCATACTGAGACTCACAGACAGTTACAGGTCAAGTAAGACCATCATACTGGGACTCACAGACAGATACAGGTCAAGTAAGACCACCATACTGAGACTCACAGACAGATACAGGTCAAGTAAGACCATCATACCGAGACTCACAGACAGATACAGGTCAAGTAACACCATCATACTGAGACTCACAGACAGATACAGGTCAAGTAAGACCATCATACTGAGACTCGCAGACAGATACAGGTCAAGTAAGACCATCATACTGAGACTCACAGACAGATACAGGTCAAGTAACAATATCATACTGAGACTCGCAGACAGATACAGGTCAAGTAACACCATCATACTGAGACTCACAGACAGATACAGGTCAAGTAAGACCATCATACTGAGACTCACAGACAGATACAGGTCAAGTAAGACCATCATACTGAGACTCACAGACAGATACAGGTCAAGTAAGACCATCATACTGAGACTCGCAGACAGACACAGGTCAAGTAAGACCATCATACCGAGACTCGCAGACAGATACAGGTCAAGTAAGACCATCATACTGAGACTCACAGACAGATACAGGTCAAGTAAGACCATCATACCGAGACTCACAGACAGATACAGGTCAAGTAAGACCATCATACTGAGACTCGCAGACAGATACAGGTCAAGTGACACCATCATACTGAGACTCACAGACAGATACAGGTCAAGTAAGACCATTATACTGAGACTCACAGACAGATACAGGTCAAGTAAGACCATCATACTGAGACTCACAGACAGATACAGGTCAAGTAAGACCATCATACTGAGACTCACAGACAGATACAGGTCAAGTAAGACCATCATACTGAGACTCACAGACAGATACAGGTCAAGTAAGACCATCATACTGAGACTCGCAGACAGATACAGGTCAAGTGACACCATCATACTGAGAATCGCAGACAGATACAGGTCAAGTAAGACCATCATACTGAGACTCACAGACAGACACAGGTCAAGTAAGACCATCATACTGAGACTCACAGACAGACACAGGTCAAGTAAGACCATCATACTGAGACTCACAGACAGACACAGGTCAAGTAACACCATCATACTGAGACTCACAGACAGATACAGGTCAAGTAACACCATCATACTGAGACTGACAGACAGAAGCAGGTCACGTAACACCATCATACTGAGACTGACAGACAGATGCAGGTCAAGTAACACCATCATACTGAGACTCACAGACAGATGCAAGTCAAGTAACACCAATATACTGAGACTCACAGACAAACGCAGGTCAAGTAACACCATCATACTGAGACTCACAGACAGATGCAGGTCAAGTAACATCATCATACTGAGACTCACAGACAGATGCAAGTCAAGTAAAACCATTATACTGAGACTCAGACAGACACAGGTCACATAACACCATCATGCTGAGACTCACAGACAGACACAGGTCATCATAGGCAGGATTGGGACAAGTATAAGTTATTACGTACAGTTTCAAGTACATTTGGTCAAGTACAATTCCTGGTACCATATTTTCTGTTCTTCTAGTCCTGTTGGCATACACAGACAGAAGGTGAAGTAAGACCATTGTAGGTCGGGTTTGGGGGGGGGTCTAGTGCATTCAATCAAGTACAATTCCAAGTCCATTATGTCAAGTCCAAGTGCTCCAAAACATAAATTTATCAAGTACATTAAGTACACAAACTTTGAAACATAAACTTATCAAGTACAATTATAAATCCAAGTACACTTATAATGAACAACAATTATATTATTCAAGTGTCGTTTATTAACTATGTTGAAAATATGACATTAATTATATAGGTAATCAAAAAGATTGTTTTGAAACTTGATATTTTGTTTACAATTTGAAGTATTTTGAACATTATGTGGGCGAATGTTTCAAATTGTGAATATTGTTACGTAGAATTACACAACTGGTGGGCAGTATAACTTCAAAGTTTTTACTCTAGTTTCAGAAACGTTTTATATTAATGTAAAAAAACGATGAAATGACTTCCTTATTTTTTAGTCCTTTAGATGTCAAGTTGGCCAAAATGTTGGAAAGTAAGGACCTGAAACATTCATGTTTCTTGTCAAACAGCTGACATAACTTGGATTTTTTCACAAAATGACTGAGGTCTGAAGGAATCAATCATCCTATGATGTGACCTCACCAGTGCGTGTTCGACGTGGTTTGGACACATCCACCGCCCCGCGGGGAAGGCGTTGAGAGGGGGGTCGAGACACTCCATGTGAAACAAGAGAGGACAGTAGTCACACTGCAGGAGGGGCGCCACGCGACAACTCCTGCAAGAAACAAAACAAAACAGCTATTGACTATAAGACGTATTCACAAACTACAATGGATCGTTATTATTAAGGTCAGCCTTGGGGCTGGGCAAAAGTGACCTGAGTAGCAAGGTGACCTTATTAGCAGGACTAACGTCCTAAATTTTATTGTTACAGAAATAGTTTGGGACTGTCCCAGGGTGACCTTAATTGCGAGGTGGCTGTATTACCGAGGTGACCATAAAGCGAGGTATAACTGTATCTTCACAAGAATATGTGATCTTCTGTCTACGTGACTGCAAAAAGAATTCATTATAACTATTGATAAACGGTAGAACCACAGCATATATTTGTGACACACGACAGAGAACCAGGTATTAAGACACATGGACCTGTTCTGTGCACGAGCCAACAGTAGCTGTCTGGTATGGTTCATAAATTCTGTGACTGGTAGAAATGCATACCTTATAATATCAAAGTCCATTTTATTTTCCTTGACAAGTAATCCAAATCTAATAAAATACACCTACAAATCCACAATATCACTTTTTGAAAGCTTGCTTCAGTTTTAGCAATAAATCAAAAACTACTGAAGATATTTCAAGAAATTAGGTAAAATTTTAAAGCATAATCTGTGGAATCAAAAAGGGTATAAGCACAATTTCACAACTTAACTCTTTCCTGGGTAGACAACCTTCTTATTTTATACCCTGCTGTGAGCAGACGAACTGAAGATGGCGGCCAATTGTGAAATATACTGTGTGTTGCTTGCATTAAAATTAGAATATTTTGACAACCGATGTACAAAATTACATGAAATGAGTTACATTGTACATAAAAATGTGTGAATAAAATATGCTGTTCAAATTGCTTTGTTGCAATCAATTCAATTTCAGATCATGAAGCAAAGTTCAAAACTTACAACAACAAAAAATAACACGTAAACTTCCATCATGCTATACACGAAAAATCACAGCACCTATCATAAGTTGTCCACTGTAGCAAATGTAGCCATGTGTGTTAATTTTGTTCTAATAAAACATTTATCCAATTCTGATGGTAAGTTTTCAAATTACAATTCATTTTGTCGATGACATCAACAAACGTGAAAACATAAAACTTGTAATTTACAAAATGGCTACCGTCTACTGATCATATTACCGACTGAAATTTTCTGTTTCAGTACAAAATTAACACTCAAAATATAAACTAATCAAGCGAGGTATGGATGGTGTTCGATCAACTAGATGCCTGTCTATATCGACGAAATGAAGACGGCGCCGACGGGACATCTATTTCGTATCTCTGCATTGAAAAGTCACACAAACAGGATGGACGATAATGTATGGTCTCCGTGTTTGTTGTCAACATTACTCAGGCTGCAGACATCGACATCTGACTCGAAATTGTTGGAAAACGACATCAATAAAAACTGCCAAATGCCGCACGATGTCAGGAATCCATTTTGATGAATGCAACTCAACTTCCTTCAAAATAAACTCTCTTTATTCACAAACATATTTTTCAAGATGACAAAAATTATGTGCTTTCTTGGTTATTATACAGCCCCTGTCACCAGTTCCAACTGGGTGGTTAATGTAAAAGTGGGATCTGAACGACGTTAATAAATGGCCTAGCAGCCGTGAGTTTGGCGGGCAGTTTTGGAACGGTTGCGTGTTGGAGGGGTTGCGCAATAAAAAGTTAATACCCATAAAATAAATGATCATGTAATGTTAGACAAAGTCACAAGAAACAGAAATATGTGACCCACCAAAGTGAGATGCTTCTCACTGACATGCTTTAAAATGCAACTGCTCTGCTGAATTGTTTTTGAAAATGAGTTTCCATCACGAAACGATCCAGGTAAACTAATCTTCTATGTGTTAGTTGCATCACATCCAGGAGAAGACAGATTTAGCCGTCAGGTTGGTTTGGGAATCACCCAGAAGACGGAAGTCATGACCCTGAATGTAAACATGCCAGCCTCGGTGAAGGTGGACAACACGGACCTTTCCAGCACTGAAACATTCACTTACCTTGAAAGTGTCATTAGCCAAGATAGAGGAGCTGGCCTAGACATCCGCAACAGACTGAACAAGGCATGGAATGCCTTCATAAGCCTACTTTCTGTTTGGCGATCAGCACAGTACAAAACTTAGAATTTTTGTCGAGTTGCATGCTGTCAACTTTGCTGTATCGGACGGAGTGCTGGAGAATGACGGAGCAGGATCTATCAAGACTGTCTACCTTCCACATGACCTGCCTCAGAAAAATCCTCAGGATCTTCTGGCCAAGAACTATATCCAACCAGGAACTGCTTGCAGGATATGCCCACCATCATTTAAAGAAGACGCTGGACATAGATGCAGACACCATCATAAAAACAGCTGTCTCGTGGACGACAGAAGGGAAGTGGAAACGTGGGCACCCAAAGACAACTTGGAGGAGAACAGTGGAGGTGGAGCCGAGGGAAATGAAGCACAGATGGGTCACCATACAGCGAATGGCCGGAGACAGGCAGAGGTGTAGGAACTTCGTTGCTGCCCCAAATGCCAGAGGGCGTAACAGGTAGTAAGTAAGTATGTGTTAGTTCAGTAAATGCATGTTGCCCAAATGTATTTATTTTGATGTTTTGTGACACCTACCAAATGTTGTTTATTGCTGGCAATTTTTCAAACAACAACAGATAATGTGAAAACCAGAGCCAACAGTGAAATCCACAGCCTACAGTCAAAAGCATAGCTAACTAAGTGAAAACCACAGTGAACAAAGTGAAAACCACAACTGACAGAGTGAAAACCAACTGAGTGAAGACTTCGAAGCTATTTTTTGGAACGTGTACTTTTAGCATATTCAACATTTAAATTGCTGTAACTTTTGAACTAGCATGAACATAAGTAACATGGAGGTATAGTTTTTCCCTCTAAATGTGCTCTATTCGAATATGCAAAAAAACACATTTTTTAGAAACGTCTTATTTTGACATGGCGTATCACGTTGACGACTTCCATAAAATCAAACTTCTCACAAGTTCACTTACTTGCTGCACACAAAGCAGTGTTTCGCAGGAAGTGGAACAATGCCATTGTCGAGTTCGTGCGCAAGTTTCTTTGATGCTGACCGATAATTGCCACACGGTCTGCGCTTACTGGACCCTGCAACGGGAAAAGAGAACATCTCAAAACAGGGGCCACAGCTGGAAGCGTAACTCAAGGCTACTTTGTGAAAAAATGTTCAAAAGAATTATTTTTAATACATATTTGTTCTGATTGTATTATAACTAGTCCTGTACTGCATCATCTATATGGATCCATATGGTATGTATGGTAGGTACAGTGTAGTTTATTAAATAACAACATAATAGAGGAACATAGCATAGTGTGCTGTTCCTATTACAAGCTGAAGTCTATGTCCTTCTCAAACTAAACACAATACCAATTAACGTAAAAACTAAAGTACAGAATACAATTCGCAATTCATTTATAAACTTATTATTACAGTGGTGGTGCTTGTACTATTAACTTATTATTACAGTGGTGGTGCTTGTACTATTAACTTATTATTACAGTGGTGGTGCTTGTACTATTAACTTATTATTACAGTGGTGGTGCTTGTACTATTAACTTATTATTACAGTGGTGGTGCTTGTACTATTAACTTATTATTACAGTGGTGGTGCTTGTACTATTAACAAATTAATTTAACATCACGGTATCAAGCCCTTAGGACTGATCAAAGCAATATATACAGTTTCCTCCCTGGCAGACCTATTCAATTGAACACTATCTCGACTTCTCTGGGAAGCATTCAGCCATGCTGCAATTACTGCACAAAGGCTATCCGTACACAAATATCCTCCACTGTCTATGGCCAGGTACTCATTCTTACAGTAGAGTGAACTGGATCAATAACAAGTGAACAAACTTGCCAAAGATTCGAAACAGCAGCACAGGAATCTCAAGAATCTCTCGATTGAGAGTCCGACATTAGAGAATAGATCACAGTGGTCCACATTTAATATAACACACTGTACTTTGGTATCACGCGTGTGTATTTTATAGGATATAGACAGTTTTTTATGTGCTTTCATGTGGATATATCAGTGGCACCCCACCATGGACTACGCGAAGCAGCCCTGATATTTCATCTGCATAAAGAAGTGACTATTTGTAGTGTTTTTGTGACTTTTACATGGATTTAGAAGCTTAAGGTATTTTCAGTTAATGAAGAGGTAACATAGGTTATGGAATACAGGTTCGAATCACTAAAACCAGCGGCGTCACAACTGCTTAAAAATACTGAAACTCTTATTAGATAGATCCAGAAACTAACATCACGATTATATTCGTGCGCACGTCCTACATCGAGCTTTGCCAGACCTTCATTTCATTTCCCACCGGTTTCCTAATTCACCTTTATTGCCTTTGTACATATATCAACTAATCAGCCAATGTAATGTTATGTGGATCTATCCATCATGTGAGTGACGTGACCTAATTGCTTAGCAACAACATCTCTACGCCATGAGCTGCCGACCGTCAGCAGTGGCACTCTCTTGTTGGTGCTTTATGTGCCACCCAGGGCATGAAGAGGACTGATTGAGTGCCACCCAAGGCATGAAGAGGACTGATTGATGCCACCCAGGGCATGAAGAGGACTGACTGAGGAAACCAGGGGACCGTTTAACTGATTCTGAGCAAGAAAAATTCACCATTAAACAGAATCTGGTGTTAAATTTAAACTTTTTCAAAATCCGTCATGTGACTGAGGATACTATTTCTGTAACACATCGGTGGTGCATCCTGACGTCCAGTTTTCAGTATACAAAATCAGTGTTAACGAACAGAATTGTTAGTGAAACGGTCCCAATAATACAATGACGTTACCCACCAGGCAATTGGTGGGATTCACAAGAATGTCAGCCATTATTCACTCCCAGCATTGTTGCAGTTTTTTCTGTTATGCCTTTCTTTGAACATGCCTCTGAGCAAAAACAGGATTACGGACTCATAATGCAAATGCCTTTGTCAACACTTTATTTATTTTTGTGCCTTCAACAAAGTTATTCTAGTAAACTACTGGTATAATATTCTTAATTGTAGTTGCAGATGTTTAACTTTTAAGAACACCTTTAAATGCAACCAAACAACTGCCTTTTGTTTCCCTTTAATAAGACTATAATAGTGTTTATAATACCCACCAGGCAACTGGAGGTGACTGTTGATGTCTTTAGGAAGTTCAAACTGTCTCGGGTTCATGACACTAACAGCCTTCGCCAGCATCATCAGAGGGTGGAGGGGTTCGTTGTTGTCGTTCCTCAGATCAAAGTCAAACATGACTGGCTCCTCGTCTTTTATCGAGAATTTTGTCATTCGCTTTGCTGGAGGTGCCTGCGGCTCACTCAGGCGGCTCTTTGAGCTGCAGGTCGATGCCGTATCATCATCCTGTATTGAAACATTTCAGCATGTACCATAACGACAATGTATTCGGACACTGTATGTTTTCGAACACCCTAAAAATATACAAAGTAATTATTTTATGTACATCAGGTACCTAGGATTCTTACGTCGATGATTGCATACAGTGCTTAAAGGAAATAAAAACAAGGCATTAGCTAAAATCCGTTTTCCATGTGTACACAAAGTTTAACATTGTATGTAACATTCGAGAACATTAAAAAATACAGAAAAATACATTTGTAGCATAAATTTGATTTTAAACCTATCTGTGTAGCGATTCCCGATGTTTATTGGTGTAGATTTTCTCCCGTTGGTTGCATCCGATATAATTATTATAAAAACGAGCCCAAGCTCGGTGAAACCTAGTCGACTTGTAGGCCCATTCATTCCATTGAATAAAATTGGATTCATGTGGAACCGTAAGATAACTGCTTGTTCCTCTATGATGACTAGTGTTTGTATTACATCGGAATATCGCATAACAAGTCATTTTGACGTTCGTTTCGATCCGAAAGCTATCCTTGTAAACATGCTGTGAATGCATGGAAAGGGTCAGCCTGATGCGACTATGGGTCATATGTGACGTCACATCTCGGCATCCCGAAAAGCGCGCCAAAAATATGCATATTCGAAAATGTCCGGATACACAGCATAAAATGTGGAATTTCTAATTAATTGAATTTGTTTATTTTGTTTGGCTTGGTGGACATGCAAATAGATAGCAGGATGTAATATAATATGAATTCAAGCTATAGATGTTTTTATTTCCTTTAAGGCAAGACACCCCAGGTGAAATGGTGTTTTTTGACAAAAAATACGGTTTTCTGCCAGATTATTATACTTTTGTATGCATACTATCAATAAAGTTCACTTCTATGACAATTACATACCTCTAAGCGTGTTTTAGTCGTGGATCAAGCATGTCGATATCATGTATTTTCTCCAAAACATTTTTTTTCAAGACACATTTCATGCATTGGGCATAAAAAATTGAACTGCTTGCACAAATTAAAAAATAATCATGTCTATCTGCCGTGTCTGACCTTAATGACTATGTTTTCAGACATCAGAAATAATTTTTGTACTATGTTTTCAGACATTTGAGAATTTTATTATTTTATGTTTCTGAATGCGTACATTTGTTACAGTAGGTTGATTCCAGTACATTAATTTTGAGAAGATTGTACAACTGAGGCAACTGCCACGAGTTTTCTGTTTTGGCGGGGGGGGGGGGGGGGGTGCAGAGGTTTTGGCAACTGCGTAGTAATGAGTTAAGTAATTAATGAATCTTGAAAGTTTGACACTTGTTTTCTTGCAGAGTTACGAAGTGTCAGGACACCGAGAAAGACCGCCTGGTCATGTAGGTTGTAGCACGGAAAAATAATGGGATTCACAATTTCACTGAATGGAATTTGAAATAACAAAACTAAACTGACCTCAGCCCTGTCCACAAAGTTTGAGGGTGCAGTTCGAGGTTTTCAGAGAGTCTCAGCTCCTTGAATATTCACCACATTCTGCCACCAATGCATGTGTAACAGGGTTTTCATGAGCATAACAGGTTTACATATAAAAAAGGAGAACGGGTAAATTGGAAAATTTCACAACCCCGGCTAAGGCTGCTAGTGTCTCTTCTATCTATAAGATATGCCAGGGGGGTAAACTTAACTGCCCAAATTTTGAAATGCAGGAGATGGACTTGAATCCCAGTGCCGCTGGTCGACAGTCCAGTGAGGTAACCACCAGACTACTGCCCTACCCAACGGTCATAAATTAATAACTCTCACCTCCACATGCGGCGTCACTAGACACTTGTGACACAGCCATTCACCTGTCGGTACATCGTCTTCTTCCAACGGAGGATCACTGCAACACAATCAAATGGTTACTAACGAAAACAAAAATATCGCAGCCACAATCCAACATATTTAATTGACCTACATACCTATCCTCTTTAGTTCTTGTAGACTAGTAGCCTGTTAGCTGTTCTTCACTGATGGCTATGTTCATGTGTGAAAAAACGTGTAGGCACAACATAAGTTATCTAGTTTCTTTTAAATATTTAGTGTACGTTAAAGTAGTTATTTGTACATTTATTCAACATAATTCTATACAAAGTGAATTTATTTGTTATTATAAACAATGTAAACTTGTAAATATTATTTTACCTAATTAATATTTAGCAAAATTGTTTCTGCACAGGAAACATTCCAGGGCAACTCAACAAATTGTGTTGCAATGTTAAAACACTTTATATGCCAGAATGGTATTTATGACAGGACAGTTTCTATCACGGTTTAAAGCTGGTTTTATTATCCTGCCAGAAACATGCTAACGCTGAATAGAACCTGGATTGTAATAATGTCCACTATATTGTGAAGCTGTCATTTATAATGTATAAATATTACAACAGAATAGGGTGAATGTAGTACAAACTGTAGTACAAAATGTAGTACAAACTGGCACTGGAGGTGAAATGCAACCGGACAGCGATCACAACACAAGAGGTCTCCCCCTTCCTTGCAGCTGTCACAACTGTCATGGTTAGCCGTCTTTCCCGGTCGTCGACGGTATTCTCGCTCCCGAATCTTGTGCTTGCGCAAGGAGCTTGTACTCTTTGGCGGAGCTACCAACCGCTCAATTTCCTAAAACAACAAACATAGTATGTAAACAAATACCGAAATCAGACTGACGAGATCAAGATGGCGAACATCTACCGCTGATGGCGGACAACGAAATGTACTCGATACGCGGTGAATGCCGCGAACGAAGGCCGAAGCCATGTTTGTTGCAGCTGCACCGAGAGCGCCTCTAGTAGTACTTACCTCCATTAAACCACCGGATTTCTCCACATCGTGATTGGCAGCGTACATTGCTGTTGACGTATTTCACTGAAGGTACTATCTCACTGAAATTCGTCTAGCAATAAACGCTGTTCAAGCGAGAAACCAATGTAGAAAAGTGGATTTCAGACCAGCGAGCGCGGTAGAAGTTCGGTAGATTTCATCGTTGAAAGTCGATCCTTCGGTACTTCAAAGTCCTCTAGCAGTAAAACAATGTGCTGATATAAGAGAAAAAATACACCATGCATTGACACATGTAAACAGCTATCTAAGAAATGTAGCTAACTGGACATATAACGGCATGTTTTTATACAAATTAAAATTAATTCACTTGCAAAGCTTTCCACCATTGAAAGTTCATCTTCGCGCAAAATGTCGGACTACGGAATTGCGCATGCGTTCTTGGTACATTTCCGTTTGCGCATGATCAGTGCTCGACAAAAACAAAATTTCGCAAATATTATTGTACGCTGAATTGGTGTATGCAGTGGGACATATTCGTGATTATTATGACAATGTATATGTAATGTAAATCATTAGAAGTCCTCGCTGGTGCTTAAACGTAGGTGATTCGGATTGCTGCCTGTTGACGCTCTCAGTCACAGACCAGACTAGATTTATCATCATCCGGGTTACTGGTTACCACTGGAAGTTTGGAACTCATCCGGCCAACACGAGCACCGACTTGTTAGTTTGCTACATGTTGAATTTAATCAGTTCACACTATTCTAAGACCTGTGTTCTTTTTGCACACCGTTATAAAGTAGAAAGATCATTACATTCTGCAACAATGAACAGGTTTTATTATATATCGGAATAAACACTTCCAATTATTACATGATCTTTAAAGTTAAGCGTAAGCTTTCAATAGATGGCAGCACTATATATTCCTTGTGTGACTTTCCAGTCTACTATATGGCGCCACTGTTGTGAGTTATTCGTACAAGTGTACAAATGTCATGCAATTATTAATAACACTTTTGAATTATGTAACGACTATAAATTATAAGCGTTTCATTAAACTTTGCTCACAGTAGATCTGAAAACCACTATCTACACGGACAGTGTGATACACGCATACACACACCACGCACGCGCCCGCCCGCACGCACACGCCCACATGCACACACATACACACGCATATTAACGTACAGTCATATATTTCAATTGTTATCATTAAACTTCGATATAAACCACGCAGCAATTTTTTTTCTAATGTTGTACAGTACATCATCAAAAATAGCCTACCTAACATTCCTAGATGCTAGGTGAAGAAAGCGTTATAGTTTATACTATACGCTACACCAATACAAGTTTCATCGCACATATCTATTATTTTCCCACCATAATTTGACTACATGTGCATAGCATCAACGTTATGTATGGTGTATGTTTATTGAAACAAAATGTACTTCATTTATTTGCAACAGCAAACATTTCGTATACGGAAACAACGATTGCAACCATCCGGGCAAGCCAGGGTGGTAGCTTGGCATCGCCACTGATGTAATCACCAACACCCACTGGCACGTGAAGATGACTTCAGTCCGTGTAGTCTCAATTTTCGTTATAATGCATTTCTATGACGTGTTATGCAACTTTACGTCATAAATGGGTGTTCCTGTAATGATTACGTCAATGACTCGGTCAGTGGCGTATCAATTTCGCAGTTCCGTGATGTTGGTAGCAGAGATCTGAAGTAGGGCTAAAGTAGTAAGCCGTTGTCCTATCTACAGAGAGAAGGAGTCATGTTCAGCGCGATTGAGACCGCGAGAGCGGTGCTTACGTTAATATTCACTACATTCTTGGCACTACCTCTATCAGGTTTGCTTGATAAATATATCGACCATACGCATACAATCGTACACACCAGCACACATCTCCTCACACACATGCACGCACACTCGCTCGCTCGCACGCACACACCCGCACGTGCGCACATACACACGTGCGCGCGCACAAGCACATACCACGCACACACGCAAGTTTGATGCGAAGCTGATTTTGCACAGCTAACACATTTGCTTGTGTTAGCTGTACAAAGTCGTCACTTCCTCAAACAATGGCCAATGCTCTGTTTAATACCCTTACGCTACTTAACAACAGCGGGCGTTAGCCGCTATCCAGAGTCACAAACGACGCTTTAAAACTGCGGAGTATCGTCTACTACTCTTTTACTTAGCCTGCCATTCGTCATTCCCTACGTGGCTCCACACATACAACGCTATTTTTAGGTTCGGCCGCGCATCGTACAGGGCGTGGGAAGCTGGAGGACAACGACGTGTCTGAACTGTGGTTGAAGCGAAGAAAGCTGTGGATCGCCTCTGTAATGGGTCTCACGGTCGCCTTGCTTTTGCTCATGGCGTACGAGGTTGGTCGGTGTGTCGACAGTAGGCGGCGACATCGCACAGACGCTACATGCTGATTAAACCAAGCAACCGACGCTCGGGCGCCCGAACAAATGGAGACGCGATGACATAATATATATATGCCGACAAACTGCGGAGTTGAAACACATATACAAATTGCGCCGTTGACAGGATTATGTTCATGCGATCTTCGTTGTTTGTTCACATTGGCTGTTAATGAGATCGTACAACTGCTATACCAAACTGTGATACTAAACAAGATGCTAGTTTCCGGTTGATAGTTGTTTCTTGACTTAAATACCTAAGGCCAATTTGACCCCTCGCTATCACCCTGGTTGTCACACCGTTCCATTTCGTTCTGTCTAGAGCACACCGCTCTGCTGTTAGAAGCGGGAGTCCAGTGTCCTGTCTAACTTGGTCACTCCACATCTTCTGTGGCCTTCCTCTTTTCTGTACCCTTTAAAAGTCTGATTTGAAAGCTTTTTTTATGAAGTTTTCGTTTGGCATTCGGCAAACGTGTTCAAACCACTGGATTCTTATATGTCTGATGACATCTCAGATGGATTTAGGGTGAATGTCTCGTCTCTGACCTGGCTATTTCGTAGTCCTAGTAACACATATGATAGCCCGCAGGCAACATCTAAAAACTTCAAGATCGTAGTGTCCAGGTTTCTGCATCAGTTTCTACTAAATGCGTCAGGTGGTAGCACTAGCTCGCATTTCTGCGTTTGAAGCCGAATACCACTGATTCCTATTTCGCTAGTTTTAGAGCTAGGCGCGGGTCCACGGGGGTCTTGGAATTGCTTCATGTGAAATATACTATGAAAGGACCTCACAAAAATATACAAAAAGGCTTGCATACTAGTTCCTTCTCATCAGAACAAAATTCCGTACAAAGACGGATCATGAAAAATAAGATACCCCCCTTAGTGGAGCGACGGACTCTCAATCGATCAATCCCGGGTTCGAATTCTCTTGCGGCCGTTTCGAGCCTTGTGCAAGTTCTGTCACTCCATGTTGCTCCGGTTCACTAGACGGTATGAATGAGTAAGCCTACCTGGCTACAGACAGTGGTGTATATTTGTCTACGGATATTCTTTGCGCAGGAATTGCAGCGTGGCTGAATGCTACCCAGAAAAGTCTAGATGGTGTTCGAATGAACACGTCTACCAGGAAGTACTGTGTAAAGCGGTTTGAGCAATCCTAAAGTATAAGAACTTACCTTTTTACCTCTCACATGCTGCGCGAGTGTTCTACTAATTTAACAAACGTTTCATTCCCATTTCGCCGTTTTCGTTTGAACGTAACACCCGTGAGTACTTATATCTGAAAGGCTGTAAGTTTAGATTATGTTAGCATAATGTATACGGATACAAGACTATTACAAACATAATCTGAATAAAATACCTGGACTTCCATTAGTTTCACTCTAAAATGCATATAAAAACAAATAAATAATCTGACTGGTGTCAATTGAAGTTCAGTATCGCATCCTCCGTGAATTGGACATCGTAATCAGTTCAACCAGAGGGCAAGCTGCGCTTGATCAGAAGCTCTTGTCCGGCAAGAACAAGAACGGTGTGCTTTATTGATTGTCACGAATTATAACATCAATTCATACCCATACACAATCAGTCAAACAAACAATCAAACATTAGCAATGGAAAAGAAGCATATTGCTTATGTTACTTTTTCAATTATAAATTAAATGTATGTGCAAACGTTTTAATAAGTGAAATTATTCACCAGTAATTTATAGTAAACAATTCACAAGTGATATAATAATACTGTTACACTAAATTTCGTTAATATATCATATAATTGATTGGAGTAATATTGTTCATAGGTTTCCCAGATTTGATGTTTCACTGTCTTTTATACATTTAAACAGACGTGCAATCATCTAGATTGTTCTTTCTAACAGTTGTATTCTACAACTAGCAACGTGGGCAATGTGATGTATTCCAACAAAGCCGACCTCCAAGACGCTCTTGCCATTGCCTGCGAATCCCAGCATCCATGCCAGCTGAAGTTGGACTGTGGAGCATGCAACACGAATCCTCCACAGAAAACACGCGGAAAACGCAGGAAGAAACAGAGCGCCACCATCTGCAGAAAGCTAAGAATGCAACACCAACTACACGATCCATTTCCGCATTTGCACTTGTTAATATCGATCACAAGTTCTGGAGTGGATCAGACTGATGCAGCACTCAAACTGGTCAACACCGTTTTGTGGCACAACATGTACCGCTCTATGAGATCAATGCCTCAATACGCTTGTGCTTCTTCATGTACACAAGGATATCAAACTCGACCTCGAAGCAGTAATTGACAAGTACAACAGCAAGCACTAATAATAATGCGTTTCGCCGACCACTTGAGCACTCATTGAACTGTTGCTGATTAATGGGCCTCGGGTTAACCGTGCGTATAGGTCTTAAGTACAGTGTCCCCTGTGCCGGGCGTATATTGTTTTATGATTGCTGGTAGTAACCAGCTCAAATTTGAGCCTGAATTGCGTTTTTAATTTGCAATCACAGTTGACGTTAGCGAGGAGGCAAAAGTGAACTTGTGTTTGTGCGCTGTGTGTATATATAGCACCACGTATTACACACATTTTTATACGTCAATCCTTTGTGGTTTGTAAATAATCTTCTGTTGTGATTCTTTAGAAATTGTCATAAAGCAGAACAATGTTGACATCATGACACGGGTGACGTCAGCAATAACTATGTGGTCTTATGTAGCGCCGATATCCGCATTCAAGACGCTTATGAAGTTTATCTCATTATTGGAGCAAATGGTTTTGGCAGCAGCCCACGCAGCGCCCGTGTGGGTTTGTTTTCTAGATCAAGACCGTTGGTTCTGTTTGTCCGTGACAGATTTGCTTCATTTCCTTGTGCAGGATATTTCACTACCCTTGGCAGAGACACCAGGTCAAAAGAGACCAACAGTTTTTACAATCTCTTGCGAAAGACACAGGCAAAGTATGAAACGGCGGTTGGTAGGCGGTACGGAACCACAGTCCTCTCGTTCGATAGACCGGCGCTCAACCGCTCGACCATCACGTCCCAAGGGTGGTGACTCTGTTGACATCATGACACGAGGGACGTAACGATTGTATATATTATTAATACGCAAACTTTGGACCATAGCAAGTCTATTGTCACCCAGGCGCGTCAGCAGAAATTTAATGGTGACGGGGTCGAATGTAAAATCAAAATACTGCAATGGTGACAAACACTGAACTGGTGACAAATACTGTAAAGGTGACATATACTGTAATGGTGACAAATACTGTAATGGTGACATATAATGTAATGGTGACACATACTGCAATTGTTATTATTTAAATACTGTAATACTATTAGTTTTATTTAAGTTTTCGTAATGTTAGTGTTTTTATGAAATAGATGATCCACTTTTTTATGTCTTACAAAGTTTATGCAATTTGCAAAATCACCCATTTTCGGACACCTCAGATATTGTTGTAACCGTATTGGGAATTAGTCCCTCCATTTGAGAATCAACTTCAATATTTACAGGCCTGGCTCACGAACTAGAATGTGTTTATTGTACCGGCATGACATTTGCTAGATCAAACATTTCCGCACAGAGCTTGCTTTGCCTGATATATTCTACTGATGATACGAGAGTAATTAAACGTCCAGCCTCAGCTGGCTTATGGTTTATGAGATATAAGGTAACACTGCATGGGGGGCGGCTTCTTAGCGAAGCGGAATTAGAAACGTCTATCCATGTATGACATCAACGAAATTACTCGGTTAGACGCCAGGTCGAGCTAATGGATGCAATTACGCCAGCCATCTTGTATTGACATCCATGACGTCGACGCAGTGTGCAATTGCTTCTTCGAAATGACGTGCCGTCTGCAAGAGAATAGAACGAAGGACACGATATAATTACTTCGGCATTAGGCCTACGAAGCGCCAGCCAAATCAGTACAAGTTCTCACCACAACGAAGATATGTACTTACGCATTGCCACATTGTTTTTATAAAAGACGAACTTTTCTGGTGCCCAAGCATTGGAATTGACGTGTGTGTGTGTGTGTGTGTGTGTGTGTGTGTGTGTGTGTGTGTGTGTGTGTGTGTGTGTGTGTGTGTGTGTGTGTGTGTGTGTGTGTGTGTGAGTGTGCGTGCGTGCGTGCGTGTGTGTGTGTGTGTTTCCTGCGTGTGTGTGACTATTGATTTGGTCTTTACTTTAATGTCACCAACGAGTTATTATATCTGTTAACCCACTGACTATATAAACCCTTCGGCACGGTCAAGCGACCTTATCAATGGATAAGTCTTCAGGTGTACCCTTTGATTTTTTTACATTAGGCCTACATCTCATCTGTCGGGGATGTAGCACATCGCTTTCAACCAGAATCAATAGCTTTAGGCGACCATCACAAAAGTTTATGGTCACAACATGACAGTAGAACGTCAATCAACATGAACGGCTGCTGTGCTGTGTTTCCATATAATCAAACGGATGTCCTAACAACTGAGGATGTGGGAATCAGGTGGCACGACCGTAGTCCAAACGGAAAGGTTCTCAGAAGAGACACTCTTACAAACATCACCTCAGGAGGTTATGCTATGGTAGAACATCAGTTGCCAAAGGTTCCCCTTTGTGATAAACTTATCAAGGGTAATATAAGCTTGAGCTAAGTCGGTCAACACTACAGCAAAATGATTATACAGTAGTCAACTAAAGTTAGCGAACACAAAGAAAGATAATAATAATAATAATAATAACAACAACAACAAAGTATTCGCGTTATAATATTACAACAAAGCTGTTCTAAAATGTGTGTTTTAGAAGTGTTTTGTACTACAACTGTGTCTTTGCCATGCACATAAACTGTGCGGGAAGTGATTCCACACTTTAACAGATAGTTGACGATACTAGCTGGAGATACGGGAAGTGATTCCACAGGTTGACAGATAGTTAACGACACTAGCTGAAGACACGATTTAGTGGAGATCAACCAATAAACATTCAGTAAGATGAATGTGCACAACAAAACGCACATGCATTACACGGAAAATGTATTTTATTAGGTATGTGAGCGTACATTCATAGGTCGGCATGTGAACATGATGTATGCACGCGCGCGCGAGCGTTTGTATGTGTGTGTGTGTGTGTGTGTGTGTGTGTGTGTGTGTGTGCGTGCGTGCGTATGCGTCTGCATACATACATACATGTGTGTGTGTGTGTGTGTCTGTGTATGTATGTATGCATGCATGTATGTATGTATACATGCACCCACGCATCACGCAGGCACGCACGCACACACGCATGTACATACGCATGTGTGATGTATGTATGTTTGTATGTACGAATGTTTGTATTTAGTATGTATGTATACATGCAATTGTGATTTAACAAGATTTAACAAGATTGCCACCCAGAGAATTAACTCTAGGTGGCAGGTGGACAAGGAAGCCCTTTGGCATATCGAGAGTCCGCCCCTTATATCTATGTGTATCCCGCCCTTCTGAGGTATGTGTCGATTTTATTTTAAAACATATTCTTGCTGCTAGCACCCACACAATCAGCAGATAATCTGTTCCATTCATTTACAGTCCTTTGTGAAAATGAGAACTTTCTTGTATCTAATCTACACTGCTCCTTTGCTAGTGTAACTTCATGTCCTCTAGTCCTATCTTTCTTAACTGAGAACAAAATATTTCTATGAATATTTCCATAACCATTCACTATTTTAAACACTTTTATCTGATCTCCTCTCAATCTCCTGGTCTCTAGTGTTGTTAAGCCGCATTTTTAGGCGTATTTCTTAACTAAGATCCCTCAATTTTGGTATCATTTTAGTTGCTCTCCTCTCCACTCTTTCTAGCATATCTAGGTCCTTCCTGCGATATGGCCTCCACGCTTACATACAATATTTTAAATGAGGCCTAACTACTGTTTTGTACAGCGGTATTAGTAGCTCTTTTTCCTTATACGTTATGTTTCGCCTAATTAATCCAAGGATTTGATTTCCCTTTGAAGCTGCAATTCCGCACTGCTCTGAAACCTTCATATCAGCACTAATGGTTAACCCTAAGTCCTTTTCTTTTAAGTAGTACTTAGTATAGTACCCCCCCCCCCCCATTGTATATTCTACCTCTTAGTTCCCATGTCCTGCGTGGAGGCATTTACATTTCACAAAATTGAACAGCATTTGCCACTTTTCAGACCATTTGATCAACTTGTCAAGATCATCTTGTAAATATTGTTTATCTTCACCACTTCTAATCCTTCTAAACACTTTTGTATCATCCGCAAATTTCAATACCTTGCTTATTATTTCATCATCCAGATCGTTGATATATATTAAGAATAATATAGGTCCTAGTCCTGATCCCTGTGGTACCCCACTCAATACCGATTTCCAGTTTGAAGCCTCCCCATCAACTACTACACGTTGTCTTCTGTCAATCAGCCATTGTTCTATCCAGTTTATTATACCATTTCCTATGCCATGGGCCTTTAGTTTAAGCAGTAATCTTTGATGTGGTACTTTGTCGATAGCTTTTTGAAAATCTAAGTAGACGATATCTACTGGTGGTCCCTCATCTACCTACTTAGTGATGTCTTCCAAAAAACATAACATATTTGTTAAGCATGACCTCGCTTTAAAAAAACCATGTTGAGATGGGTTTATCAAGTTATGTTTAACAAGAAAATCCACCATGTGCTCTTTAATATTAGTCTTTCTAAAAATGTGCAAATCACTGATGTTAAACTCACTGGTCTATAGTTCTCAGACTTGTTTCTCGAACCTTTTTTAAATAACGGTATAATGATTGCCTTTTTCCATTCTAAAGGAACCACTCCCTCTTCTAATGACACATTGAAAACTGTTGCAAGCGGTACGCTAATTTGTTCTACAATTAATTGTTCTAAATAGTATGAATCTTCCCCCTTGAACTTAGCCTCTGGTACTGGTAGTGAACTAATATATTCTCTGGTAAACACTGAACTGAAGTACTCATTCAGGTCTTCTGCCATTAAGAATCCCTCTGATATTATATTTCCAGCATTATCATCTAGAGGACCGACCTGATCTTGAACTTTCTGTTTGCTTCGAACATACGCAAAAAAACTCTTGCTGTCATGTTTTATATTACTAGCTAGATGTTGTTCATAGCTTCTCTATGAATTTCTAATTTCAGCTGTAACTTGGTTAAGTGCTTCTTTATAATTGTTGTAGTCTTCATCATTTCCAGTACATCTATATGACTTCCACATCATTTGTTTAAACGTAATTTTTCTAATGGCTTCTTTCAATGTGTTTCTTTTTGGACCGTTTCCCTTGTTTTTTGAAGGGTACAAATTTATCGAAAATGCACTTAATTTCACTCTTTAATATATTCCAGCATTCTGTTGCTGTCTTATTTTTCAGTGTGTTATTCCAGTCTATCTTTGCTAAATATTTCCTCATGTCCTTATACCTTCCTTTGTGGAAATTTCTCCTATACTGCTTTTTACTATTCCTTTCTGATTTTACTTTATGGTAAAATGTATCTGGTTGTGATCGCTACTCCCCAGTGGCTCACATATCTTGACATTGTCAACTAATTCATTCTGTGAGGACAAAACTATGTCTAACACATTCTCACCCCTGGTTGGTTCTAGCACATGTTGAGAAAGGAAAGTATCTTGAACTAAATTAAACAAACTTGTGGTCCTCACACCCCATACTCTGTAGAGATTTCCATTGTATATGCCTGTGGTAAAAATCCCCCATAATAATACAGTCCCGTTTGCTTACTTCCCTTATAGCGTTTTGTATTTTTTCATTCTCTTCTATGCTTATGTTTGGACATCGTTAAACTAACCCAACTGTTAACGTTGAGTTTCCTGTAACTATGTTACATCAAACAGCTTCTTCGCAATCTGCTTCTCTTTCTAATTTTATTTCATAAGCCTGGATAGATTCTTTAACATATAAAATAACTCCACCTCCCTTTCTTCCTATTCTATCTTTCCTAAACATGACATATCCTGTCAGTCCCAATTCAGCATCTGATATATCGGTGGTGGTCCAGGATTCGGTTATACCTATTATGTGAGGGTAAATATCTTCTACCATAATGTTTAGTTCATTTCTTTAGTTTACTGTACTCCTTGCATTTAAACAAACACATTTATATCCAGCTTCAGAAGAGTTTTCCAGACTGTTATTTGTTGATTTATTTGTGCTGTCTTTATCTATGCCTCCATTTTCAGGCTTTTCTGTGAGTCCCCCCTGCGAATCTAGTTTAAATAGATGCAACCTGTCCCACTCTCAACAGATTGCAGCAGATTCTCTGAGAAAACTGCTGCCCCCTTTCCACTAAGATGGAGGCCATCTCTCATGTACATATCTTCCCTCCCAACAAAGTATCCCCATAAATCTGTGAATCCCACCCCCTCTTCTTCACACATCTGCTCAGCTAGTGCATTGATCGCCATCCTCTTGCAGTTTCTATACGTTGCCCCCCTTCCTCCCATTACTGGCAAAATTCCTGACACACGTACACGCACGCACAAAAACGTACGTAAGTACGCTCAGAAGCACGCAGGCACGTAAAACACTCATAAAAAGAGCACACAAATAATCATAACGAATTTACCCAAAATTAATATGATGTTAATATCGCAACGAACATATAAGTGTATGTTATCTTGCGGGTCTGATGAACAGTGAACGAACAAAAGAACGAACGAATGAAAGACAAATCGAACGAACGAATGGTCGGATCGAGAGACGGGCGGATCGAGAGACGGACGGATTGACGGACGGACGGATCAACAGACGGACGGATCGACAGACGGACGGATGCACGCCCACAACAAAATTGAACTGTTGCAATTTCCCCGCGGTCAAATCAGCCAGACGACTATGCAGAAAAAGCGCCGCGCGATCGTGAAGAAATCCCATAAATTCTATGAATACATTAATACGATTTGTCGACCGATGAGCGTCTAGTCTGGTCCCGCGAGGCCACATGCCCACGCTATTTTCGTACAAATGAATGTTGGTGGGTATTTTGCACCACAATGCGATAACAAGAAGTTAAGTTGTCCTGACGTGCCGCCAATTGGACATCGAAATATACGGTTTGAACGATGATCTCCATTGTAAAGTGTCTAGTCTACGGAGTGTGATTGATCACTTGGGGAGAGAGCGTTAAAATGGGTTGGAATCAAGGAATCAATTGCAGGAGACAGAGCCGTGTGCATTGTTCCACAAGCCACGATGTCAGCGTGCTTAATGCTTTTCGCAATTGTAATAATCAACTATGTTATTATTTATTCTAACGACAAACTAATAAAAAACAAACCGTCTAAATATACCATTTTGTACCTAGAAAATAATTCCTCTTTAAATGGTTTCTAAACCAACTACACAATGTATTTATGCGCATCGGATCCGGCATTCACTGACATGAGCATATTGTGTTGCCAGTCATCCAATATAAATTTTGATCTGAACAAAACTGATGTGTCGTAGTCGACAAATATGTTCAGGTGATGTAGTTGACAGACCACCACCCCGGCAGATACCCTACGCTGTGTACGGAAGTTAACTGGATCAGTACTTGTTCCTGGTAATTGACTGAGGCGGTCGCGACTGTATCACCCGTGAGAGAGTGCAGACGCCCGAGCACCGTATAAAAGACTCAAGTGACATCCAATATAATTACACGAGTGGCAGAGCGGTACTGTGCATTAAAATATTTACTTCTACTTCCCAAACATTACATCTGACACGAGCCACGGTTGGTCGACACAAAACGCAGTCGAATCTTGGTAGGTAACGATATTGTTGACTTAACTTAACTGTAGCGTTTCGCGTGGCGTATACTGAGACTGATGTAGTCAGCAGCGCCCCCTGGCACCAGAGGATTGTGTTCAATAATACTTTACTAATAAGCAAAGGGTTGCCAAAAGGGTACTTGCTCAATACTAAAAGGACGTTGTATGTTCCGTTACTAGGAATCAGCCAGTTATAGCAGGAAATTCACTGAATCAGTTGTACTTCCCCCACTGTGTGTGTTGGTGTGTGGGAATCAAGAACTTCAAAGGTATTTGCAAGTTGGGTCGCGTGCTTCTGCAAAAACAAGTGACAATTATATGCAGTAGCGACTGCTTAGTATTTGAATGCTGTGTTTACAATTTGAACATTTCTCGAGTGCAATGTTCAAACAATGAACACTATTTCTGGTTTATCAGACTAAATTTTGCGAGCATGACACCTGCAACATATTATTGATTAAGAACGATATACAAAATTTTTCGTAAATGAGTAACTGAGATCAACAGTTAATGCCACTTTATTCACCGTTGATTATGGTATTTATGTCAAAATACTTCGTTGTTAATCCGAAGGAAACGGAGGAAACCAACTCGAATATCGTCATTGTTTGTTCGATTTTGAACACTAGTAGTAGGACTGAGCATACCCTTGTTTTGTTCAGTTATAAAACAAACGTGATGTTTTGTGAGCATTACCTTGTTTCGAGTGACCTTGCTTTGGATTATGAAATTATTTGTTTTGTTCTGTTACGAAACTCCAGCTATGTGGAGTACATATTACCTTATTTTGCGAGATTTTTGGAAAATGGTCTTATTGAATAAACATATCTTTGTCTTTGTTTTACTATGAAACAACAGTCGTGTGGAGAAATGTTCAATTATGAAACAATGGTAATGTTGTGTGAATATCGCCTTGTTTTGTTCGAATATGAAACAACAGACATATGAGGTGATGTTATCGCCTCGTTTCGTTCAATGGTGCATCAGCGATGGTTATCTACGTACCACGAGTTTTGATGGCAGCAATGTTAATATAATTTTATGGCCTTGATATCAGCTGTACATTCAGCAGAAACATGTAGGTCATTATAGCGATGTGTGTTAACAAGCATCGACACATGCAATGTCACGTCTTAATTGGAATGTCCGAAACTAATCAGGGTTATACAACGTGTGAGTGTCTAAATTAGTAATCGATATGTTTTATTACCATGTTTACGCCTGTTATTACAGACGACGCCAAACATATTATGCAACTACATACGCATCATAAGTAGCAATATGTTTGCGATTATACTCAATAAAAATAAAGGGCAGTTGTCCTCGTGAGAAACTTACGCTCCATTATGAGAGATAGAATATACAACTTACAGAAAACAACATTGCGGTCTGCTTAAAGCGGCGCATTATGCATATATATATATATATATATATATGTATATATATATATATATATATATATATATATATATATATATATATATATATGTATATGTATATGTATATATATATGTATATGTATATGTATATATATATATATATATATATATATATATATATATATATATATATAGCATAGTAGTATAGCAAGGTATAACCAGCCCGTTATAACGGTCCCCAGCTATACATGTAGTACAATCTATGACATCCTTCTTTTTTCTTTTTCTTTTAAATAACACAAGCGCAATATAATTACAGCTCACAATTGTATAAGAAACAAAACATCAACGCACACATGAATATCTCAATTGTATAAGAAACAAAACATCAACGCACACATGAATAACTCAATTGTATAAGAAACAAAACATCAACGCACACATGAATAACTCAATTGTATAAGAAACAAAACATCAACGCACACATGAATAACTCAATTGTATAAGAAACAAAACATCAACGCACACATGAATAACTCAATTGTATAAGAAACAAAACATCAACGCACACATGAATAACTCAATTGTATAAGAAACAAAACATCAACGCACACATGAATAACTCAATTGTATAAGAAACAAAACATCAACGCACACATGAATAACTCACAATAGTGTAACAACAAATGTTTACATGTACTCTTTTCTTTTAGAGTTCAATGTCAGATCGTTCTGAAACAAAATACAAAAGTAATGGTTGCTGCAAATACCTATTCCCACAGAAAGCATCCTAATGTCAATTCCACTTTTGCAAATTTAGCCTGTTACATCTTATGTTATATTCTTATATCGCTTACGTGTCCTGATCACACGACCATATCTGGAATGGCGCTCAGGGTGGCAGCGCAGCTCAGGGTGGTTGCGCTGCCAGCTGTAGCGGTTTAGTTGGTGACGGTGGCGTGACCGATCGCTCGTCCTGGTGGATCGATAACGGTGGTGTTGGGTATACTGGCTTGCATGCCTCACGAGTATCAGGCTCCTCCAACTGAGGCAGTAGCAATGGTGGTTGCTCCAGTGTCTTCAGTAGATGACGGCGATTGCGACGTGTTGAATGACATAAGACCGAGGACTCTCGTGAGCACACTAAACGACAGCCGGATACCAGCCCCATTTACGCACCTGGCCTGAGCGGTTTCAATGGCTTGGCGCCACAATCGTAGTCCCTCTTGAACCGTGCCTGTCTGGTTTGCAGATCATTGTAGGCATTTACTACCCTTGGATTGAGTGCGGATTTGGTTGCAGGCAGTTTCGACCGCAGCATCCCACTCATCGCCAGTTGTGCTGGTGCATATTTCAGTCCACTGATCGGGGTATTCCTGTACTCTAGCAGAGCAATATAGGGTCCCGACCTTCTTTATCGGCTTTCTTCAGCAACGACTTGAGTGTCTGCACTATTCGTTCGGCTTGCCCATTTGACTGAGGATAAGTTGGGCTAGACGCGGACACTTTGATGCTCCAACTTTGTGCAAACTTCTGAAACTCGTAGCTACCGAACGGTTGATTGTCTGTGACTATCTCGTCTGGTAGGTCGTGTCGTGCGCTGATTCTCTTGACATGAGCTATCACTGATCCGGGCGTCTTATTCTCCAGCCTGGCAATCTCGGGATATTTCGAGTAATAGTCCACAACCACCAGATAATCGTGACCCTAGAATGTCATGATATCCATTTCGACTTTCTGGAATGGTCCATCCGGTATTCCGTTTGCAATCCGGTATCTCGTGTGCAATCATGGGCTCCTTCTGATGACTTCTCTGGAATTGTAGACATGTGTGACATTCCGCAACTGTGTCCTCCATGTCCTTAGACATCCCTGGCCAGAATATCATTGTCCTGGCTCTTGATTTTGTTTTCTCCATGCCCATGTGTGGCTCATGAAGAACTTGCAATATTTCATACCTCGTTGCATCGGGTATGATGACCCTGTCACCTGCGAACAGTAAGCCTTCATTTGCACTCAACTGGTCTCTCATATTCCAATCTCCTTTCAAGTCTGCTGGTACTGATTTCCGTGAATCAGACCAACCATCCATTACGACTCTCGGTAGCCGCTGTTGCTCTTCTGATTTGTTCCAGTCTGCCTGGACTTGCCGGACAGTCTCGTGTCAAACTGTGGACCATGACTTCCACGTCGTCGATCAGCTCCTTGTCTGGCTCACCCTCTACGTATGCTCGTGAGAGAGCATCAGCAACATGTAGATGTCTCCCAGGCACATACACCACATGTAGTATATCGCCGCAGTTGCATTTCCGATCGGTTTCTTCATGAATATTAATTTTTTTTTAATATACAGTGATTCCTACATTCAAATCCAAAATGAACAGTGCCATCTGTGCACTAATACGTTTGATAGAACAGAACAATTGGGAAAAACACGATGAACCGTACTATAAAAGTTTGATTATAACTGCCAATCCTCAGCTGTAGACTACGTGCAGCATGTTCACTTTGCAATACAATACATTGTGCATAGATAAGAAAAACGTCTCTGTTATATACAAGTACAATAACTAACTAGGTAATTTCTCTCCATCTTTCTCTCCGAAGTATGCCCAGGTCAGCATTGTCTCTTCGTCACTCCACTCGGTGTACTTTCCTTCCCGAACTTCAAGGGAAAACAACAAACGTTACTTGTGGGAATAAATTTACATTAAATGTAATTGATGATATATAAATACAGTAGAACATCGCTTTACGGTCACCTCAGTAATATAGTCACCTCGTAATTAAGGTCACCCTACGATAGTGCCAAGTAATTTCTGTAACAGTGAAGTATAAGAAATCAAACAAACACAATAAGTATAATCACCTCTCTCTAAATCATATACACATTGATGACATAAGTCTCAATGGGTCCATTTGCTACTCATTTCTTGCAGTCAAACACCCTCCAGCGCCCACATGTATCATATGCGTTCATATTAGTATTTAACAAACACATGATTGCTTATTTAACAATCTTGTTAAATGTTATACATTGGTAGAATTATGTCATGTGCAATTTGGACACTTCATATACACATTAACAATCAGTCGGCAGAATTATAATAATCTCTCATAGGCTCCATTTATCTGCTGGTACAATGGCCACCGGAAGTCCCACTGCCGCTAAATCATACAAATGTCGTGCGTACATTTTAGTTTTAAACATTATGTCATGTGCAATTTCAACAATTCATAAACAGATTAACTGTCAACTGAATACTCTCGATGGCTCGATTTGCTACTTATTTCTTGCAGTCGCACACCCGCCGATGCCTACAAACTGATAGGTATACATCATCTGATTATAGCTATTTGTAATCGGGTATTTGTAAAAAGAGTCCTGAAAAATATAACTTGTTGAGAATGCATAACATGTTATGCTATTGGAAAATTATGAAATCCCAAAACGGCAAAAAAATCACTGGTAGACCAGCTGCTAATATTATCTGTATAAACATTGCTAGAACAACATTATATCAACAGTATTAGTTGAAAAATCTGTAAATACTTTTAGTCCAAAAAAATTACAATTTAACACAACTCCACAATCCTACATTAAGAGTGACCCATGTTGTAGTTCGAAGTCATACCTGTTGACAAAAGCAACATGTAGTTTATTTGTGTCGGTATTGATGCATTTCTTAAGGTACAGATCGTGGACGTTTTCCAAAAATTTCTTGTACGATGCTTAATTGAACTAACTTGATGTGCGGTTTGACAATAGTAAAATCAAGCAAGTGTAGCTTGCTTGATTGCCCCAAGGTTCACAATAAAGTAAGAAATGGAGAGTTGTGTATAAACCGTAAATTATCACAAATGAGTGAGCTTATAGATAAAACAATATTGTCCATCACCACCGACAGTAGAAAAACGAACCGGCATAATAACAACATAATTTAACAGCAGATATTAATAACAACATAACTTAACAACATATATTAATGACAACATAACTTAACAGCAGATATTAATAACAACATAACTTAACAGCATATATTAGTAACAACATAACTTAAAATAGCAGATATTAGTATCAAGGTATCTTCGTCGATCTGCAGCAGAAAATAGCAGACAACAGTAACTTCTGCCTCAGTTGGCTTTATGGCACACCAAGGGCCGCATATTGTGTACTGGAATAGTGCCTCATTTTGTTGGCGGTTGTAGAGGCACAATCCCCCACCCCAGACAGCTTGACCATTCGCCACATAGATATCCACTGCAATAGTCACCTTCAGTGCGCACCCCCAGGGAACAAGTAGTCGTTTTCTTCTGGCACACCAGCATCCTTTCTGTTTTCTGGTTTGACAGCAAACAAAGTGCTGGCGCCACATCAGTTGGTAAAAGAACAAGGACGAGATAGTCGTTTCATTTTCCAGTCTGGTACATGATCTTGAGGTCCGCAAACATTTCAACTGGCTGCATTTTCAATATGCGCATTTCATCTATCCGAAGGTCATGGGTTGCATCTGACCAGTCAGACATTTTAAGCCTGGCTGGTTCACCTCATCTACGGAGGTTGAACAGTACCAACATACACACTGACAGGTCGCGCAAGAGTGTGATATTTGGTGATGTCAGTGGTAGCTGAACATGTTGCTGGATGATCGATTTCATCGTGGTCATTGTATATGTCCTGACCTTTGCCACTGCGTCATCGATAGGCAAGCTCTGTGGTTGTTTGGGATTGGTTTCGCGGTTCGTATTAATTTTGTATGTGTATATTTCTTCAGCATGTAGTGCAGAGAACCCTTCAACTCAGCTTTAAGCTCCGTTCCACTTCTGGTGTAGTTCTGAACGGTTTCCTCCAGAGCTGGAAAGTTCTTGCATTCAAGCATGTCGATGGATGTTGCAGGGTCGCTGGGATACTGTCGATTTTTTTCTTTAAAATACATGTGGAGGTTGGCCAGCATCCGCATGTTTGCTTTCACAGAGCATTTCACCCCTGCACAGATGACAAAGTCGTGCTACCACCAGATTCGCAACATTGGACAAATTCGGCTAAGCATCACTGATGATGCGTGCAAAACTCTGGTGCACGCGATCGTGACTTCACGCCTCGATTATGCAAATTCATTACTCTATGGCCTTCATTGCAACGTATGCAAAACTGCGCAGCCCGCCTCGTCTGCCACTCCAGTGCTGCAGCACCTGCATTAGCTACCTATCCCTATTGGTGTGCGCCCGACATATAAAGTGCTTGTGCTTGTGTACTCTGTGATGCATGACCTGGCACCGAGTTATCTCGCGGAGTTACTAAACCGACGTCAACTGCACCGGCAACTGAGATCTGCGTCTTTGCCGGTACTGGCAGTACCTACTTCGCAGGCGATGACTCACGGTGATCGCCGTTTTGTTGTAGCTGCAGCCAGTCTATGGAACAGACTGCCGGACTTGTCAGGATGGCAAAGACACAGCCACAGTTCAAAACATTTCTTAAAACAAACCTTTTAGAGTGGCGTTTCTGTAATATGATCACGTGGACTTTATCAAATGCACTTACCCATATTTTATGTAATTATTATTATTATTTTAAAATTATTTATTACATTTTAATTCACTTATTTATTTTATATTGTTTAATACTTATCATATAATTTTTTATTGTTTGTACATGGAGGTATAATAATTATGTAATTAATTAATTTCTATTTTATGGTATACATTTTAGAATTATTTTATCTATAAGGCAATTCTAAATAGTTACCTGTACATGCATGTAAAGCGCCTGAGAGCAATCTGATTGATTCGGGCGTTATATAAATAAATTGTATTATTATTATTTCTTGTCTGGCTACTGCTTTGCGAACAGGCTCTGTCCAAGAAGTAAAATTGTGGGGTCACTTTGGCACAATTTGCCAACATCATCACCAATGAAATGGCTGAGGATATCAACCTTGAAGCTGTCGCTGACGGCATACAATTTAATACTCAGTAGAGACCATTAGCTAACGCAATTAAGCGCCACGACCGCCAAATCTGAACGCGATCTCAAATTTGAAGTAAACCGCAGGTCTCGCGTCGACGTCTAATAAAACACCATTAGCTAAGCGCGCAGTGAGCGGTTTTAATTTCGGCTCCATCAGGTCATTATTTTCTCATGTGTAGTGATTTTCTGTGTGGTACTAACAGTAAAATGCATGTACGAAATATATATATATAATTTTTTATAAATGTGTTATCGGAACAATTTAACCTTTATCGCAATCGATAGTCGCAGGAAGGTAGAATTTAGGACGCAAGAACAGCAAACGTGAACCCCAAGTGCAACCATGCCGGCTCGTACAATTATGCAAACAAAACATTGTGTTTTGAGTCCTGTTATGCAGTAACATAGGCTAATCATGATGTTTGTGTACCACAGCGTGGGTACCGTAATAGGCAACATTTTCTTTAATTTGTCTAAGGCATTAGGGGACACCCATAAAGTATGTCAAGCTTAGGCGTGGCGGGTGTATGTGACGAAACGTTACATGGGATGGGAGGGGAGTCAGGATAGTTGTTACGTTACCATTTGTGAAGTGGTTATAAACGTTGTTTGTTTTTTAATAAAATATGGTATATAGGTGCGCTTAGCCATGCATTAGCCTAAGCTAAGCATGTGGAGTCCAATAAACAAATGTGTATTGCACTGTTATTGCGCCTCACTGCGTCGCTGCAGATGAAAACTAGCAAGTCGTAGTTCTTTTTAAAAGGCGCCAAACATGCATACATGTAATTTACATCTCAACTTTCTTTATAAACTTGTGTTCCTAAAAGGTGAAGCTATTACTCTGTATAGTTACATTTGAATTACCATAACTATTTATGTACGAAATAAGTCGGCGTTTGTACTTACGCGAAATATCCATGTTTGACGTTCATACGCGAAGTCGAACTGCAGATCCCGCGTAAACCTCTGATTGGATCGCAAAAGCTGTGACGTAGAACTCAATTAACTTTGCGGTCGGCTTACGTATTTAGCGTCAGGTTTGTGCTTATTGCGTTAGCTAATGGTGTCTATTAGCGACACAGGCATGGATTCGGTTGCAGGTGACGAAGAAGAGTGGCTTTTTGTGATATGACCTGGGAAAGCAGAATGAATAATACTGATTTTAATCTTAAAATGACTAGAGTCACATAGAGACTTAATTGATACATGATCAGGTAGCGATGGAGTAGGCCGTCTATGTAGAATGTTATTGACGCAGTTCCATAACTGACGGGGATTATCAGACATATTCATGACCATATTGGTATAATAATCTGATTTAGCTTTGGCCATTTGTCTGTTACAGGGGTGACATTGCTTAGAATAGCGCGACTTGTCTAAAGGCGAGCGTGATTTGCGCCATACACGCTCTAAATAACGAAGACGCCTTTTAGAGAGTATAATTTCAGAAGTCATCCATGGAGCGGATTATCAGATTTATTTATGACCATATTTGCATAATAATCTGATTTAGCTTTGGCCATTTGTCTGTTACAGGGGTGACATTGCTTAGAATAGCGCGACCTGTCTAAAGGCGAGCGTGATTTGCGCCATACACGCTCTAAATAACGAAGACGCCTTTTAGATAGTATAATTTCAGAAGTCATCCATGGAGCCGATGGCCTTTCTGACACACGTTTGGATTTTCCAGGTGCATGTTTGTTAAGCAATGCATTGCTTACCAGACAGTACTGTGTATATAAGTCAGATAGATGTTCTTTATGGATCAGTGATAAGGTCACATTTATTTAAGGATATCAGCCATTAAAGCTGTAATGTCAATCCTGTGAATGGCTCTGTAAGACAAATTATGTTTGACTCTAATGGAGTTATAGAAACGTTAGCATCAGCAATGACAGTATGGTGGTCTGATAACCCATCTGAAACACTAGGTGTTTGGATATTATTACAAGTTGAACGGCTTATCAAAAGGTCAAGCCAATGGCCATGTGTATGTGTCGAAAAGGTAACATGTTTCAAATCAAACGATGCCAGAATATCATCAAACGTAGTTGTAGTTGTAGAAGGTATATCTAAATAAAGATTAAAATCATCAAGCATGTAAAATTCTGAATGAATGGTTGCCATATTTCCCAACAGAACCTGAAAGTCTTCAAACAAATACATTTGCTGGATGTCCTGGAAGGTGCATGCTGTCTATGAGCCAGAATGCTAATCTTTGGGTTGAGAGTTCAACTCAATCAGGCGTATTCTTGGTTGGAAAAAAACAGGCTCTCAACATTATGAACTATGTATTGATCGTGCTTTGAATTCCACATAAAAATGTAGTTCCTGCCTGCAGATGTAGGTATATGAAGAAAATAACTTGATTGTTATCTGCAACAATGTGTAAGTGTATATAAAGTTTATTACAACGTTTAATGATGAATCATGCTTAAAGTGGGATTTTTTTCAGATAACTAAATCTGTAGTGTAAATTGTAATTTACCTGTATATATTGCTTTCGTCTAGAAATACTTCCCTTCACCTACAATAAAACAAGAACAGAAGGACTCAGTTTCTGCTGCATCATGTTTAAAATCATCACTGTACGACAATACGCTATTCGTTAACTGTATAAACACCAAGGGCTGTTCCACAACTTTCCTGTGGTGATTAGTGTGAAAACCTACAAGTTTGCCTTGTTTTAATTTGAGACCAATAACTTTGTTGCAATGTTCCAGACGTACCTTGTTATGTCTGAATAAAGACGTATCTAATGTGAAATACAGCAAAATGATCACAATGCAGCAGAAACGTAGATGCAGCAGAAACGGCACGTAGAATAAACTTTCCGCTTTCTAACAGTTTGTTTACACGTATTTGACGGATTAGATCTTGGAGACTTGGGATATAGATATCTTATAGAAGAATATGTTCTGGATTTAGTTAAAACGGCATACAACATTAAAATTACCCAATCATTTTGATTGTTTTGCTCCTCACGTTTCACGCTAATTTCACGAAAAGGAAACGTATCAAGTATTTACTATGATATACTGGTTTATTTGTGAGTATGTTTTACTTCGTTTTGGTGAAATTAACAGATAAACTATGACATTTAATTCGGTTAGGCCTAACAACATTCACGTGGATTGAGATTGCACTTTTCTTGTGATCGCGAATTGTGGACGATATCGACCTTTGACTCCACCATTTGGCGCTATTGGTGTTATGGAATACGGATTTTATGTAATGAGGGGACGTCCACGGACATATGCCACCTACTCAGCAAAATGGGCTAAGTTAGACAGACAAAGGCAGTATCCGCGCATAAAGGTGTATTTCTATTTGGGAAAGACTATGGAACGAAACAAAGTAAACAGAAAGAGTAGGAGACAGTGCCAGTGGACTGTGGCCGTGGCGGCATGCAGTCACTGGTCAGTCACAACAGTCAGTGAATAGATGCAGCGTTCCCAAACATTCTTCCAGACAGGTTAGTAATTTCGAATTATTCAGCTGTAATCACGTATATTTAGGCGTATTGCTTGTACTAAATTTATTTGATTTTTTTACGTTTTAGGCATAGCCAATGGCGGCATGTGCAGCCTGACTGGGCCTTGTTTACTAGTCTATAGTATCGGCTAATCTATTATTTTTATATACAAAATTACTATTATTGGACATTTCAATGTTTAATTTGAATTGCGCTTATATATGCAGTCTGTTTTTTAATATTTACAAGAAAAAGAATATGTCAGTAGTTTCACCAGGTTTTTTATTGCCCCCCAGTGAGTTTTTCTCTTATGTTCAGAAAACCAGCGCCCCTCAATAGTGAAAAATAATGCCTATAACATGTATAGATAGCATGTGACCGATTTATGTGGGCATTGGTTGCATTTGGCTGGTGGTCGTTCATTGCTTTGCAACTTTTGCAAGTACATTGAAATGATTATTGTTAGACACAATCAGTGCTGACTATGAATACGTGTACCCTATTTTCAGGACTCGAGGTGAGTCAACACCACACGCAGATGTATGCGGCTAAGCTCTTCACATTCAGGTAAACCAGTGTTGTGGTACACTTTAATCTGACACCATACCTTTTACCAAAATTTAGCAGTAATGGGTTTCATCATTAAATTGCATATTGTTGTTAGAAATACATGTAAATTAAAGTAAAGAAACTGTAAGGTAAAAACATTTTATTGAAACTATTATGGTGTGATTGACTATAAAATAATGAAAAGCACAATGCAACTACAGGTACAATCACTGCACTTCAACACTTGATATGTATAATGTAATAATTTGTAATATCACATACACATCACATGTACATAAAATGCAAAGTAATAGAACAAAAATTATTTAGGAAGTGGTTGAACAAATGTCAGGTACATATAAAAACAATTCGCATAGTCTTCACGCAGCGTGGCTAAATGCTTCCCAAAGAAGTCGAGTTGGTATTCGATTGAACAGGTCTGCCTGGGAGTACATTGCTATATGAGAACTTACCTTTACTTTTACTTTTACATGCCCATAACATGTAAACGAACGAGAAAAAATACTACAACTTAGGAAGATGTTTAGCTGAACAAATGTAATATGTACATATCAAATAAAATTAATTATATTATGATTCTTTGTTAAAAATAACATCGATATGATATCAAATTCGAATTGTAGTTTGTACAATGCTTGGTACATTTACAACTTGCAAAAAAATAGTGAATATACTAGATAGGACTGAGAATTACATGTACAATCACTACTTGCTACGCTGCTCGAGTTTACTCAGCTATAGACAGTGGTGGATAGTTTTTATTCGAATAGTCTTCAAATATTAATTTCAGTGTGGCTGAATGCTTCCCACATAAGTCGAGATGGTGTTCGATTTAACAGGTCTGCCAGGGAGTCAAGTGTTAAGCGCTTTGAGCAATCTACACTATAATAATATGATATTACACATTACATTATAAGAACTAGTTAACTTTACTCAAGCGTTGTTTATAACATAACTAGTACAATGTGTACTGGTGTATTATTATCATGTGTAATGAAAATGTAATCTAAATTATTTGTGAAAATATGTGGCATGAAAAATATATCACAGTCCTCTTAATACATAGATAATTTAAGCAAACAAGTAACATGCTGCAGTCAGTGTATAAACAGGTTGTTGTTGAAAAATGTGAAAAGTCTTTCAATATCACTACTTCATCACAAACTTGTGTTGAACATAACAAGTACCTGGTGTATGTTGGAAGAACCCAGTTGCTGCCACTGACTACCAGCAACACAAAGACAATGAAGCCCTACCACTGTAATGATGCTGGATAATTAATGTATTTTTTCATGGACTCTGCAAAAAGTTACAGTTGAATTGAAGACAAATACCATGTATTATTGAATTTTTATAAATGCGTCGTCATATATATCATACATGTCAGAGCCATGCTAATTGTCACTTTGTCTGCTGTACAGGTGCACACGGATGTACAACAAACAGTCAGGAAGCTGGCATCAAATTAAAAGCCGATGAGAAGTCGGCGAAGAGAATCTTAGCATGTGCAGTTGGCTTCTCAATGTGAGTATACACTTTGTCCAGAATGAATAACTTCGCATCTTCAACACCTCTTCCAGCCCGGTACGCAAACTGGAGTGGGTCTAATTGACTCTCGGTGATGGGCAGGATCAATGACTTGACTAGCTTTTCCAGGGTTTTCACAACAAGGGATGTTAGAGCAACTGGTCTGAAGTCTTTTAACTGTTTTGCCTTTTGGGTTGTTTGTTTTAGGAATGGGGATGTGTAACAATTATTGGCTAATTCTCGTTGAATGTATACACACGGCTACGCGTTGTTGTTGCCAACTGCGATAGTGTAATACGTACCTTCGTACAACCATTTTGGAATCGTCGACTTGATACGCCAAAGCACGTGTATGTTGTTATTGTTATGGTATGTTTGGGTGCCGATCTCGCGTATAGCACGTGATCGAAATGACGCAGGAGGTCGACAGAGCAATTGGCTTTCGCCGGCTATACCCGTTGTAACGAGAACTATTTTTTGACGATTACAAAACAAATACGCATTTTTAGTAAACAAACTGTGCACTAGTTAACTAGTTAAACTATTCACACATTGTATACACATTTGCAAATAAAAGAACCGGATTGGCGATGGGCAGCTCAGATGATTAAGGACCTTTAAGACGCACGATTTGTACCCCCACCCATATAAAGACCAGAGGCCTTTGGCTTTGGTTATCCTCGCAAACCAAGGCTGTTTGCCATGCAAACCTAGCTCTGGCAGATCTCCTACACGAAGTGCGGAAGTTAGCTGAGTCAAACTAGTAATTTACTTCGCCAGTCGCGACTGCATCACCCGTGAAAACAGCGCTGTAGTGAAAAATCTTGCAGCTGAAAAATACTGCAGAATCGACCCTTAATGCGCATGTCTGGAAATACAGTTTTTCGAGGGGACATCAGGGCTTGGAATTGACAGAAATGAATCTAACCGGTGATTCACCTATGTTGGATCAAATTTATGTTTATTTGCGGAACGGATGTTGCCACACATCTGTCCAGAGAAAACATAACATCAATGACGTCCAACGAGCTGCCAGGAAGTTTCGCCTAGAAGGTGTGTATGTTGATCGGTTCATATCCATGTGACAAGCGACGCGTACGTTGCAACAGCTGCTCTAACTTAGACTAAGTCTAAGACTAAATAATTATCGTGTACTAATAATCAAAATCCAAAATTTAATTAATACTTCAACTTATAACACGAATTAAACAAGATACTGTTTATAGTATAAGAAGATAGATAAATTCTATCCTCTAGGATCGCCAATCAGGGGCGTAACTAGGCAAAAATACACGTGGAAGCACAATTCTAAATTAGGCACTTCAAACGATTCTGCTCGCTACGTAATTTTCCGTGCGCCGCGGCCGTTCGGCGCAGAGCCGTGCCGTTTACGCACCGCCCGGGTAGTGCTTTGTTTTAACTCTTGGATTCGCGCGCTTTTTCTGGTCGTTGACGTCATCGGCTGATGGATTCATTTTGTTGGTAATCTTAATCTTAATAAATAATCCATACATTCCCAGAAGGGACAACACATGGATGGTAGATGAGAGGCAATACGTTCAGGGTAGCGCCTCTAGCCTACTCCGAAATGATGTACTGTACCATGTTAATTACATCACATTGAGACCTCGCAATCATGTCACTTCTGAGGATTCACAGATTCGCATCTATCACGTCGCAAAATGACTCACCGTCAAGTGTTATAGAATACAACGTTTTACAATGCGACGTCCATTCACGTATTTTACACGTAATTTGTACTAGCAACGTGGAAATCGCATCATATCACGACGTGTCCACTTCGTCGCATTACAAGGAACAGAAAGGGTACAGTGTTGTTTTTACAGTGTTCACACAGAAAATCTTGAGAGCCTTACTTTTAAACCGGTTTATGACGTCCAACTGTTCGCCACGCGTTCTTTCTACAATTGTTCCACGCTACGTAATTGTTGTTTATACACGATAAGTTAAATTGCCTAATTAAACCACTTCTGCCTTGCTCAGACTATTGATTTCTACAACTTCTACAACTGTCTTGGCAAACGCAACGCTTAACCTTGTATTTTCGCTCACACTGTGGACCAACCAGTAGGCGACTTGCCATCATGACGTTACGATCCTGGCGTTAACTGCGTATACCACGTATAAACCCATGTTGCGCCCGTCGGATTTATGTGTCACTACAATAGACGAGTTTAGTCAAAGCATTTAAATAAGCAATCATAGTCACTCACGCAGCGCCCTCTATTATTCTGGTGTGACGTAATTATATTGTATACGCTTCCAGTTCAAAATCAAAATGGCGTATCGTTGAGTGACTGTGCTCGCTTATTTAAATGCTGTGGTTTAGTGACAACTCGCAAAGAGGCAGCGCTCATTCTGGCGGCAGAGACACCCTTTTCACAAAGACAGACGAAAATTATGCTTTTATATAAAATGTCATCAATAATGCAAGGTAGTGCAGTGCACATTTCTTGTTAGGTAAGGAATTGTCAATATTTTTTACCAATATAATAACCAGCAAAAGGCTGAACAAAGAATATTAAAAACAGAAGCCTTTGTTTCTGAAACATGAATACCCACTCTACCCCATTCTACACATAATATTTCCTTATTGAATATTGTATTTGGAATAGGCCCTAATAATTGCAAATGCTACAGCCTACACTGTCGCTGCGTCTGCAGACTGCACTAACTTTGCGTCGATTAAAATGTGTTAAAATGCTTCGCTATCTGAGAAACAGCCACATACTTATACTTACGTTACTTAGGCTATAAGGCTGATAACTTCAATAAATGTTATTCTATGTATGTGGTGACGTGGAATTATTCTATAACACATACTATTCACTTGCATAGGCGAAGATTAATCGTTAACCCGCCCCACCTTGCTACCGTAAATTAACACTTATAAGAAGATACCTTTCCACGTTCAATGTGCACTTCTTAGTATGGTATCACTTTCGAAGGACACAGCAATAACTACTACATGCGTTTCGTAAACGTTTGCTTGCAGGCAACTTTGGTGAAGTTGACATCGGCATAAAGACTGACGAACATAACAAAGCCAAGTCGACTCGAGTGGCCATTAAGGTCGACTCGAGTGGCCATTAAGGTCGACTCGAGTGGCCATTAAGACTCTCCGAGGTGAGCATACTCAAGTCTTGTGGATAATGGGGGCAGGATCAATGGACTAGTTTTTTAATCGGAACATTATCGTGGTGCAAAACTCTCTCTCTCTCTCTCTCTCTCTCTCTCTCTCTCTCTCTCTCTCTCTCTCTCTCTCTCTCTCTCTCTCTCTCTCTCTCTCTCTCTCTCTCTCTCTCTCTCTCTCTCTCTCTCTCTCTCTCTCTCTCTCTCTCTCTCTCTCTCTCTCTCTCTCTCTCTCTCTCTCTCTCTCTCTCTCTCTCTCTCTTCTCTCTCTCTCTCTCTCTCTCTCTCTCTCTCTCTCTCTCTCTCTCTCTCTCTCTCTCTCTCTCTCTTCTCTCTCTCTCTCTCTCTCTCTCTCTCTCTCTCTCTCTCTCTCTCTCTCTCTCTCTCTCTCTCTCTCTCTCTCTCTCTCTCTCTCTCTCTCTCTCTCTCTCTCTCTCTCTCTCTCTCTCTCTCTCTCTCATGAAAGTACACACAGTTTAACTGCATTATCAGTAGATTCCGCGTCCGTCCGTAGCGTGTCCGAATTCCTCGAGGAGGCAACCATAATGCAGAAACCTACGCCACCCGAATGTGTTGTCTTTTACCTTGAACCTCGAGCGCCAAACTTTAAGGGATTAATATACTACCCGCCGACGAATAGACGTAAGGCATATATCGGTCGTGATGGGAGTGGTGGTGGTGGTGGTGGTGGTGGTGGTAGTTGTGGTTGTGTTGTTGTTGTTGTTGGTGGTGGTGGGGTTGTTGGCGGTAGTGGTTGTGGTTGTGATGGTGTCGTAGTTGGTGATGGTGGTTGTGGTGGTGTTGTTGTTGTGGTGGTGGTGGTAGTAGTGATGGTGGTGTTGGTGTTGTTGTTGTTGTTGGTGATGATAGTGGTGGGTGGTGATGGTTGTGGTGGTGGTGGCGGCGGTGGCGGTGGCGGCAGCGGCAGCAGTAGCTCTAAAAATACAAGTAATAAATATGATAATTACATAAGGATTGAGTTGAGTTTTGCAAGGAGTATAGTAAACAAATGAAATGAATGAAACATTTTGGTAGAAGATATTGACTCTCACGTAATAGGTATAACCGAATCATGGACCACCGCCGATATATCAAATGCCGAATTGGTGACTAACAGGAATATGTAATGTTTAGGAAAGATAGAATAGGAAGAAAGGGAGGTGGAGTTATATCATATATTAAATAACCTATCCACGCTTATGAAATAATATTAGAAAGAGAAGCAGATTGCGAAGAAGCTGTTTGGCGTAACATAGTTACAGGAAACTCAACGGTAACAGTTGGGTTAGTTTATCGAAGTCCAAATGTAAGCGTAGAAGACAACGAAAAATTACAAAACGCTATAAGGAAAGTAAGCAAAAGGGACTGTATTATTATTTTAACCAGGGGCATATACAATGGAAATCTCTATTGAGGGGAGTGAGGACCACAATTTTTTAGTTTTCGTACAAGATACTTTCCTTTCTCAACATGTGCTAGAACCAACCAGAGGTGGGACTGTGTTAGACATAATTTTGTTCTCACAGAATGAATTAGTTGACAATGTAAAGGTATGTGAGCCACTGGGGAGTAGTGATCACAACCAGATACATTTTATCATCAAAATAAAATCAGAACGGAATAATAACAAGCAGTATAGGAGAAATTTCCACAAAGGAAGGTATAAGGACATGAGGAAATATTTAGCAAAGATAGACTGGAATAAAACACTCAAGCATAAAACAGCAACAGGATGCTGGAGTATCTTAAAGAATGAAATTAAGGGCATCGATAAAGTTGTACCCTTCAAAAAACAAGGGAAACGGTCCAAAAAGAAACACTTATCGAAAGAAGCAAATAAAAAAATATATAAAATGATGTGGAAGTCATATAGATGTACTGGAAATGATGAAGACTGCAACATTTATAAAGAAGCACTTAACCAAGCTACAGCTGAAATTATAAATTCAAAGAGAAGGTATGAACAAAATTAGCTAGTAATATAAAACATGACAGAGTTTTTATGCGTATGTTCGAAGCAAACAGAAAGTTCAAGATAAGGTCGGTCCTCTAGAAGATAGTGCTGGAAATGTGATATCAGAGGGTGTCTTTCTTTTTCAAATTTGACCAAAATTCAGGTAGATTTCATCGATATGACGAAATAGCTGTTTTTTCAATAGTAAAGTTAGCACATTTGCATTAGTATAAGAAGAAATCGTTTATGTTTAGCAAGAGCTACTAGGTTTATATTAGTCTGTGTTGAAAAATCGTTGGCAGAATCGGGAGCCATATATGATTTTGAGTTGTTCCAAAAATTGAAGTTTCACCATTGTGGCCTTTTTATTTCAGATATTGTTCACAATTACATGCAGTGACACTGATCTTACACTGATCTGTGTCTGACTGTGAAGGTACCGAGCCACAGAATCGTCTGAATATGACATCCATCACCTGCCTGCATACGTACACATTTAATCTTGCTGATTATGTATCTGATATCTAGATTGAACAGTGTCCATTCAACACGACATGAACATTACTTAGAGACATCGTGTTGAAGAACACAACATTTTTCTACAAGATACTAAAATATGAACCTTGCTGCACATATCTTGCAACCTACTGGCATTAAATTATGAGAAAATCAACTTCCAATATTACAAAAAGACTATTATAAGCAGAGCAGACTTCTTGACTCCTATTAATGCTTATTTATTACCATTATTAATGTGGTTATACACATTGCATAATATGTATAAATATCTTTAAAAAATCATTATCACGGGCATTATGACCTTTAATTGGAACGTGTCGGTCTGTTGAGTTTGCATGCTACATTATTAAAATTAATTGCATTAATTTGGTTATAATTATTACTAAAAATATTAAATATTGTAAATTTATTACTCTGGTCAATGTGTTTGAAAATCCTGAAAACAGTATTTAAATATATGCATAAATAAAAACGTTATGACAGTATAAAACAAATATTTATCCACAGAAAACAAAAAAATGAGTCCATTTTGCCATTGTAAGACATACACAAAAATTACGCTGCCGTCTTAAAATCGCAATATATTTTGATCTATTACAGATATCTTAATAAAATAAACAGTTATGTGATCCTTAACCTATTACCTTTAATCTAAGCTTATTCCCATGATATTTAATTTTGAAGTGCCTATCTAAATACAGAGTGTATAGGCGTTGAGACAGTTGAGCAGCCCCCCGGTCCCGACGCACCCTAAGCTTCGAGCTTGAGGGCTGAGTCCCCGTAGTGTTGGTGAGGGGGTGGAGATAATTTTACCGCCAATATTCTGGCAAAATGGTGCAGTTGAAGGTTTTGGTGAACTCAATAATGGGGGGTGCACAGTATTTACTAGAGTGGGAAAAATGTGCCAACCCTGATGCCTGTGGCATAGAGCATTAAAACCACCACTGACGTTTACATTTTTTCTGTATTTTCTATATTAAATTATAGTATACATTTTTTATTTCCTGAAGTATGGTGTCCATTATAGGAGACAAGGCAACAAAAGGACATGTGCAATGGGTTGTGAGGAGCAGACAGGAGATAGAGGCTGCTTTGACAGAATGCCACGATGGCCCATGAAGCAGGGGCCACCGAGACATTACTGTCACTTTGACAGAATGCCATGATGGCCCAGGAAGCAGGGACCAACGAGACATTACTGTCACTTTGACAGAATGTTATGATGGCCCAGGAAGCAGGGGCCACAGAGACATTACTGTCACTTTGACAGAACGTCATGATGGCCCATGAAGCGGAGGCCACCGAGACATTACTGTCACTTTGACAGAATGTCATGATGGCCCAGGAAGCGGGGGCCACCGAGACATTACTGTCACTTTGACAGAATGCCATGATGGCCCAGGAAGCGGGGACCACCGAGACATTACTGTCACTTTGACAGAATGTCATGATGGCCCAGGAAGCGAGGGCCACCGAGACATTACTGTCACTTTGACAGAATGTCATGATGGCCCAGGAAGCGGGGGCCACCGAGACATTACTGTCACTTTGACAGAATGTCAAGATGGCCCAGGAAGCGGGGGCCACCGAGAGATTACTGTCACTTTGACAGAATGCCATGATGGCCCATGAAGCAGGGGCCACCGAGACATTACTGTCACTTTGAAGAAGCTCAACATCAGCTACTATTGGCAGAGCATGACAACAGTTTAAAAAAATTAGGTTAGCTTACATCTCTGTAGTTTAAACATATATTTAAAATATATTTAATTTAAATTACATATATTTAAATATATATATTTAAAATAATTATTTAATTTTGAAGTGTGTGTTTTGTATTAAGTTGTTTTACTGGACTGAAATGTAGAATTTCATTATTTACTCAGTCAACCATTGTTGCTGAAGAATATATTTTTTTCAGATAGTGCTAGTTCAGTTGCTCGTATTGATTTACATGTAAGAATGTATTAACAGCTAAATACTGAAATAGATGTACATAGGCTCCTTTTTCAAACATTATATATTGAGGGCAACAGTGATATAGATCTATAATTACTCAAGCCATGTTTATTGTCCTTCTTGAAAATAGGAATAATCTTCACTGTTTTCAGTCTATTAGGAAATATTCTGGTTTTCAGCGATTGATTAATTATGCAGGTAAAGGCTTGGCTACTCAAGGCATTACAGAAAGTGTTAATACAATCTGAGTTGGAAATTTGTTATGTACTTTCTATGTGTTCATTACATCAGTAATAGTTTCCAATGCTTTTTGAGGTGTCATACTAATAATAGTAATCATTTCAGCTGCAAACATATTGGATAATGTACAAGAGCATACGTTTTCTATTAAGTTTTTCTCAGGTAATTGGCATATTACCAAATGTGATTTTTTTGCTATTCCGGCAACACGTTCTGTGTGAAGGCATGCCCGAAATGTCAACACACAGAGAAAATGAAGACCGTGGCACCAGAGCTTTGCCCCATCAAGACAGACGGTGCATGGGATGTCATTGGCATCGACCTAATGGGACCACTCACAAAAACAGAACGTGGCAATTCGTACATATTCACCGCAACGGATTTGTTCATGAAGTTTGTATTTGCGAGGCCAATTAAAGTACTAATAAAGTTGCAGACACCGGTTTCCAATCTTTTCACATGTCCAGTCCTACATGCACTTTGCAGATTGTCATCACATCATTTAGTGGCACGACACATGACAATAACATCATGTTGTCAGGACATGAACATCGTACCAATAATTTAAGAACTATTTTATCAGTACTCACATTTAAATGTAAATTTTGTGTTTTTAACTTCTCACATATTTTATTTATTTTTACTTATTTATTGCTGACTTTATTTTAATATATTAACACATCAATATTATTAATTCATCTCAATCAACATTTTAGGATTGTAATGTAACTTTGCGTGATCTGAGCAGTCATATTTATGCCTGAAACAAATGTATTATAATGATAATTATTGTCAGCCTTGACTGGAAACCAAGTGCAGTGATTTTCTCTCTGTAATAATAAACATCTAAGTTCAGAGATGTATTAGGTGACAAATCCTAATATGACATTCACAGAGTAAAACCGCTGGAGATGTGGGTGCCGTGATCGTGATGTTCTTTGCGAATGGGCCACCAAGACGAATCATTAGTGATCAAGGACGTAAGTTTGTGAATAAAGTACTTGAAAGATATAGAGTTGTGTTTTCTTGCATAATAAATTACTATGATGTCAAATAAAACCACTACAAACCAACTACTCCACAGATCAACCTTAACTTTAATGATTTCCTTTGATTCAAAAATATTTATATTCTTTATAAAACACATATAATTATATGCTATAAATCCACCTCTTCAGGTTAGTCGATTTAGAAAGGTTTTACTTTAAGTTCTCGTGAGTTTACAATGGGTAGATAAACTGATAGTATAGAGTCAATACAAAAGAAGTTAATTAGTAAATTTTGATGTACTGGATTGTTGGAAAAAAGTGTTAATTATTGTATTAATAATTTGTGAAATGACGTGTATAAAGATATAGTATGCAATTTATGCAAATGCCACCATGACCATACCTAGCAGCAAATGCCACCATGACCATACCTAGCAGCAAATGCCACCATGACCATACTTAGCAGCAAATGCCACCATGACCATACCTAGCAGCAAATGCCACCATGACCATACTTAGCAGCAAATGCCACCATGACCATTCCTAGCAGCAAATGCCACCATGACCATACCTAGCAGCAAAATATACTGAATGTCTTTCTGCTTTCATGGTAAATGAATGACCACATCCTGGACACATTTGGGATGCGCCACATGTCACACCTGCCTACCACCCAGCATGCCATCCAGGAGAGTTACTATAACTGCACTCTAAAGTCGCTTGCATTAAGGAAACCAGGTTTAGGCACTGGTCATATTCTTTATGGCTTCCTAAGACATAATGCATAGGAGATTACTTTTATAGGGTGTGCTTTGCTTACAGATGATGACCGACCCTCCTCTATCCGTTAGTCTTCCCATCACATTTGTTTATCTATCCTTCTGGTTCACATATTTTTTCAGGTTATGGCAACGCTGGTATTGCAAGCAAAGCTGGCATGTGAGGTCGCGGTGAAAACTTGTATATACATAACAGAGACACAATACTGTTTGCCAGATAATCTTCGAAAACTGTCATCTCTGTAAGTTACTGGAATAAAAACTATTTATTTAATTTGAATGGGTCAAGGTAGAATGCATACTTCTGTCATGCAGAACAGTGCCTGTTTCACACCACATCGCTGTTTCAAACAAATACACTACAGTCCGTTGCAAATTGTATAATTTATTATAGAAATTCAGAAATTCACAGTTTAATCTATTTCATCTGTAAAACCTAATTTTGAGGAGCTCCCACACCTGTATAAGGTAAATTTGTCAACACTGTTACCCCATTATGACAGTGACAAATTAGAAATAGAAATATGTCTGATAATGATATTGTGACATTAAGAACTGGTGACTGGCTTAGATGGTACGCACTACCTTGCATATTGCACCAGGGGTTAATCATTAGCACAAAGTACATGTGACATACAAGTTATACAAACTTGGTAGAAGAGCTATGTAATTAAAAACATGATAATTAAATACAATTTCTTATGATTAAATGACCAAGGGATAGAGGTACAAGTTGCTTGTCATAGCATAATTCACTTACGACTAAGTTTAGTTGCTCTACTGTGAATAATCATCCCCCAAATTTGCAAATATATATTATTTTGTTGACATATATAGTTGGCAAAGAAAGACACAAACAAATAAACAAGCAGACAGGGGTAAGCATAACCTTCTTGGTGGAGGTAATTAACCTATCATACATTACGTACATATGTTATATATAAAAATGCTTATATCCATGTTACTAAGAAATTACGAGAAAAGTGTATTTTTAAGATATCACACATTTGTTACATGTATACTAGCATTAACTGAAAGAATGATACTAAACATGTGTCATTCATGTCATTGCAGCGCGTCATATAAGAGGTTTGTCATCGGGCCATTCCTGTTAGGACAAGCTTTGAAAAGACTTGGACTTGATGAAACAAAAGTCAATGAACTGTAGTTGACAGTATCCTGCACACATAGTATGGTAAACATATTTGCATTAAAATACAAGGCATAACTGTAATTATACCCATGTGAGGTATACACACCTATTTAAATTAATTTATGTAATTATTATAGTAATATAAACATGTTTTCCATAAGATATATATATATATATATATTATACTTCTACTTGGTTAATCGACATAGTCCATAAGTCTGGATTTTGACGTCCATGTGTGTGTGTATATATACAATTGTGCTGTGCCAGATGTGAAATTTTGAGAAAATGTATACAAAGTGCGAGTAAAGTTTGAACACAGTGCGAGTCAAAACACATACCATGGCTTAGAAGTGTGAAACAACTGCTCCCCTGAAGGCCTGGATACTTGGAGCTACCAACACATTCCCGGGGAGGGCGTTCCACCAAAAGACAGTGCGTGGGAAGAAAGAATTGGTGTAGACCTGAATGCGAGCTGGGATGATCTGATATTTATTTGGATGATAATATCTTATACTGGTGGGGAGCATTGGGGCAAGGTAATGGTTACCAGTGATGGCAATCTGTTGGTTTTGGATCCTATACATCAAGAGGAGGAAAGAGAGTTGTCTTCTTCTCTATGTATCAATTACATATTACCATTATAAATGTTTAACATATATGTGTGTGTTTATGCACACAGATTATATGCTGTGTAATCCAAGTATGCATAATTTCATATTTAATGCACAGCATTGTTGGGTGTCTTCTTGATCTTGATTGTATATTGGCCAACACTCCTGTGGAGTCAAACGGTTGAGGTTGGGTGTGCATGCTAATTTAGTTGTGTGTAAAGTATTGATGTGGTTGTAGGATTCTGGCTGGCACCTGGTCGGGTTCTGTTGATTTGTTTGTTTTTAAGTCATGAAGTAAACTGGCGACTCCCTTTGTTGTTATGGTGCTGTGTTTTATACTAGTAATCTAATGATATGTCTGTGTGTACATTGATGAATGTTGCATGTGCATTGTGCACCACACAATTTTGTATACTTTTGTTTTCAAATAATTTAAATTCTAGTAATTATATAATGCAAGTGCGCTGTGATCATGTTATATAATTGAGGTATGTTTAATGCACACTATACACACATTTTCAAATGTTTTATTAAATAAATCGGCATTGCCATTATGCACCAGTACTGAGACTCTTTTACTTCACGAAATGAGCAAAGTGCAACCTAATAACCATATGATATTTTATATTTAATTATAGCTAAGTATGCATGTGTACATTTCTGAATGTCTGTATGGTCATACGGATGTAAACAAAAGCCCAGTGGAGTCGTGCTCAGCCAAATGGGTCCGTGAGTGAACGAATATATCTTGTAGGATTATATTCATTATACATTAAAGTACATCTACAAGATCACATTTATTATTTGTTGCTAACATAATTTTAACTAACTTTAAACAAATCTCAATTATTTTAGCACCAAATATGTGTTTTGGCAGTTTGTACATTATTTGTGCTGAATATAACTTACCACACATTAATTGGCTGGCATTTATAAATATTTCCACATATATCCTTCTTCCAAATAAACAACATTCTAATACTTTTACACCCATCCCATCGCAAATATTCACAATAAAGCTTGAAGACCGCGATTACATTAATATATTTAGAATAGTCTTCCGTAATACGCTAGCCCGATTAAAGTTAAATTAATGAGTTATTAGTTTTGCGCATGTTCTAGAATTGTATTATATAAATCCAACGGTAATTGTTGTTTCACCCTGCACCTATTTGCTTCGTGTTTACAATGTGTTAAGATAACAGTATGACAACATTTACAATTAATGGATTTTGCGACTGTCGTAATCAGTATCATTCTAAATTTAACGCTAACTAATATAATTTTGATGAACGTATGTATACGTAAGAATTTTTTCGCCCTTCCTAAAAAACTGTATTTCCGGACGAGCAGCTGAGCGGTATTGTTTATTCGAATAATTGCTTCTACTTCCTAAACATTGCATGTAACACGAGCCACGGTTGGTTGAAATTAGTGTTATTATGGCCACCTGACCTGCCGCCAACCACTGATCTAGTGAACGATTTCATAGGCTGAGCTTAAATTCATAGTTTCGCAAAGCGATCAGCCAGGGGGTACTGCTGGCTGACACTGACGTAATCAGCAGCAGCGACACCTGGCGCGCGAGGATGGCTTTGGCCTCTTCTTGCCTTTGATAACCGAGTGAAGTGGGTCAAATAAGGTTTCTTGGTCTTGTTATAATTGGATGGGAGAGTTAAACTGTTAAGTGCCAACCTGACGTGATCCATCTCGGGTTTACCACTCGTAAATTTACGCAACTGGGTCAAGTAGGGGTTGCGAAGGCATATTAACGGTAAACACGAGGTGATTGGAACGCAGCATAATCGTTCGTACCCAGATTCGTACTCGTAGCCATTCAGCCAGGCTGTAATCCCCATTTCTACACACCCCCGTTTTTCAATAGTGGATTGGCCCAGTTCAGCCAAGCGCCTTGAAACTGACGTGATTCCATTAACCTTGTGCAAGTGGCTAAGGACAATGATTGGTAAGCTATTGTTAGTAACAACCAATTTTTAAACCTCGCACTATTGGTAAAGATAGTATTAGATTGACCTACATGATTACATCGCTAAATGTCATTTTAACTTCACTTTTAATGCCGATGACCAATGCATTCCTTTCAACACTCCACATCGTTGCAATGTAGGTACAGAATAAAAATGGCGGCCATGCTACTACCCAGACGAGTATCCTCGGCCGTTTAATGTTTTCTGTTACATATCTCTAGGGTAGATTTTATCAAGTAGGATGTGCGTACTCGCTGATCTGAATGAATTACAATAATAATAGTAGTTAGCAAACTATGCGATCTAATCTCAAATATACACTCGATTAAAGCTAGCGTAACACCATCTATGATAAACGTATATGTACAGGCAATGTTCGACACAAAAAGTATACGCTAACAAATGTTCCGTTAGTGTAAATATAAAATTGTACGCTACAACACACAATAAACTGCATAATTCCCCCAAATAACACTCACTTAATGTCTGTGACTAACAAAAACGTCAGTATTTGCACTAGAGGAAAATGTGTGTGGAAGATTATATACAGGTAATTTAAATGTACAGGCAATGTGGTGATTTTTTACACTGAATGTACAGGTAATGTGGTACATTATAATATATGTGTGTGCGTGCTTGTGCGTGTGTGTGTGCGTGTGCGTGTACGTGTGTGTGTGTGTGTGTGTGTGTGTGTGTGTGTGTGTGTGTGTGTGTGTGTGTGTGTGTGTGTGTGTGTGTGTGTGTGTGTGTGTGTGTGTGTGTGTGTGTGTGTGTGTGTGTGTGTGTGTGTGTGTGTGTGTGTGTGTGCGTGTGAAGCGCAGTAGCGCAGCGGTAAGAGCTCCGGACTCTCGACTGAGAGAACGCGGTTCGAATCCTGTGCGGCGGTGTCGAATCTTTGGCAAGTTTGTTTACTCTACATTGCTTCAGTTCACTCAGCTGTATAAATGAGTACGTGGCAATGGACATTTGTGTACGAATAGTGCTCGCGTGTTAATTGCAGCGTGGCTGAATGCTTCCCAGCGAAGTCGAGATGGTGTTCGATTGAACAGGTCTACCAGGGAATAAAGTGTAAAGCGCTTTGAGCAGTCCTGAGGACTGGATACTGCGCTATATAGGAACTTACCTTTACTTTATTTATATATATATAATACTGGTGAGGACTTGGGGTTAAAGTGGACACGTGGAACGAATTGAAGGAGATCGGCGAAGAGAGCGGATGTGGAAGGATGGTGTGTTGATGGAGAAGAAGAATACCACGATGAAGACAGGATAACGTATAAAGAAAGGTTTGACGATATTGTTAGAGGAAGGGAGAATGCGAGTGAGAGACAGGGGAGTGGAGACTTCGTTAGAGTGGTCGCATGATTCTGTATCAGTTCCTGGCTCGCTTGCTTCAGTAGTTTCTCTGTCGATGTCATGTTCCTTCTATCCTTCTTACAGAGAACGCATCGTCTTGCTAATTAATTTTCGCCTTACGTTATTTGGTATTACAGACGTTTACAGTCTGTCTTTCGTAATGTCATGGTTGCTCTCCACCTTCAGGTCATTGTTCCCTGCTGTACAGCGGTGAGAGTCACGTACAGTGTAGCTGAACCACTCGCTGTGTCTTTTCCTTCCACAGTTTTCTGTCCATCGCTCCCTCTTTCCATCTTTCATCCTCCCCTGATCTTCTCATATCCCTTCTCATGCAGTCTTCCCATATCAGCTATGGCCTTCCCCTTTTCCTGTGTCCTTTAGGTTGTTCCGACTTTGCTCTCTAAGCTATTTTCTGGCATCCATCCTTGCCAAGTGGCCTGCCCATGTCATCCGGCTTCTCAATAATCCTCCTGCTCGGCTACATTGCAGTCCAATCTCTTTCTGCAGCTTCTGTTGTTGTTCTGTCAGCGCCACTCTCTCCAGACTATACAGGCATGCCGGTGTAAAAAATTCCTGTCAAAACTGTGAATTGCATAGACGAAACATTGTTGCTTATAGTTAATTTACTAGTCATATAATTACATGTAATTGAGCTCAAATTGTGTAATACATGTATACTTACTATAATACGTGGTTTATTTTATTTTACATTATTTGGTTTGCACTGTTGATTATAAAATTATTGGAAATACTTAATGCAGTAAGGTCACTGAACGTGTTATGCATTGTGTGTTGTTTATATTTTATATACTGTAAATATGATGTATACAATATAAATCTAGATGTGCTTAATACAATAATTATGTTCTATTAAAATGTACTGTAGAGAAACAAATTCTCTCATACTCCGCAAGGGGTCGTAGGGAAATAAAACTCATTGTCGTTGTTATTGTCACTAAATATAATTTCAACACATTCGTTTTGCTAACATTTCTATTGCACAATGCAAAACTATAACTCCACTGCTTCTTCCGAACCTATCCACGTTCTGCTCAATGCTCTCTTTCTATTTTCAATTACACATGTTTCGTTAATTCGATTAGGATTGCGTTCGTCCATCTGAAGTAAGTAAATCAATGCTCAAGCTAACATTAGAATCTGTATTTATAAATATATCCTTACGCATCGCGCAGTCTGCCTAGAATATCAACCAGCAAAAATTGAATTAGTATCTGTCCAATATGAAATTACAAGATGCTATTTCCTAAACATTGTTATGAACGTAACACTTTATAGGCTATGACGTGAAGAAACCATCTTGTATTTGGGTGTTAGTCTGTCATTGTATAACATGTACTCTATGTATCTAGTATATAATTGTTTGTTTGTAAATTGGCATTTCCAGGAAAAGTTTTGTGTCTGAAATCTGAACACGATTATGTGGTGTACCGCAAAATGGTTTCTCTATCATTACTTCGCGCACTTAACGATTCTTAGATAATAACAAACACCCGCCGGGTGTTTGTTATTATCACCCTCTTGTGTGTTTATGCCATTCATTGCTAATAAATCTTACGGCCAATGACAGGAATTCTTCTTATATTCCTATTCCTTCGCCACATCATCAAAGTTATCAAACCCATTATTGTATAAATACAGTTTTGTCGGAAATTAATTTGACAAGACATATAGTGTAAAACACTTAAGGTTGGGACCATAACACCCACCCTCTATCTAGATTCATAACACCCACCCTCTATTTAGATTCATAACACCCACCCTCTATCTAGATTCATAACACCCACCCTCTATCTAGATTCATAACACCCACCCTCTATCTAGATTCATAACACCCACCCTCTATCTAGATTCATAACACCCACCCTCTATCTAGATTCATAACAACCACCCTCTATCTAGATTCATAACACCCACCCTCTATCTAGATTCATAACACCCACCCTCTATCTAGATTCATAACACCCACCCTCTATCTAGATTCATAACACCCACCCTCTATCTAGATTCATAACACCCACCCTCTATCTAGATTCATAACACCCACCCTCTATCTAGATTCATAACACCCATCCTCTATCTAGATTCATAACACCCACCCTCTATCTAGATTCATAACACCCACCCTCTATCTAGATTCATAACAACCACCCTCTATCTAGATTCATAACACCCACCCTCTATCTAGATTCATAACACCCACCATCTATCTAGATTCATAACACCCACCCTCTATCTAGATTCATAACACCCACCCTCTATCTAGATTCATAACACCCATCCTCTATCTAGATTCATAACACCCACCCTCTATCTAGATTCATAACACCCACCCTCTATCTAGATTCATAACAACCACCCTCTATCTAGATTCATAACACCCACCCTCTATCTAGATTCATAACACCCACCATCTATCTAGATTCATAACACCCACCCTCTATCTAGATTCATAACACCCACCCTCTATTTAGATTCATAACACCCACCCTCTATCTAGATTCATAACACCCACCCTCTATCTAGATTCATAACACCCACCCTCTATCTAGATTCATAACACCCACCCTCTATCTAGATTCATAACACCCACCCACTATCTAGATTCATAACACCCACCCTCTATCTAGATTCATAACAACCACCCTCTATCTAGATTCATAACACCCACCCTCTATCTAGATTCATAACACCCACCATCTATCTAGATTCATAACACCCACCCTCTATCTAGATTCATAACACCCACCCTCTATCTAGATTCATAACACCCACCCTCTATCTAGATTCATAACACCCACCCTCTATCTAGATTCATAACACCCACCCTCTATCTAGATTCATAACACCCACCCTCTATCTAGATTCATAACACCCACCCTCTATCTAGATTCATAACACCCACCCTCTATCTAGATTCATAACACCCACCCTCTATCTAGATTCATAACACCCACCCTCTATCTAGATTCAAAACACCCACCCTCTATCTAGATTCATAACACCCACCCTCTAGCTAGATTCATAACACCCACCCTCTATCTAGATTCATAACACCCACCCTCTATATAGATTCATAACACCCACCCTCTATCTAGATTCATAACACCCACCCTCTATCTAGATTCATAACACCCACCCTCTGTCTAGATTCATAACACCCACCCTCTATCTAGATTCAACAGTAACTAGTTATTTAGCTAGATTCATTACGATTTGAGTTAAACAATCATATAGATTATTCTAATTAAACTTGGAATGTGTACAAAAATAGAACAATGTGGGCGTTTTCTATTTTATTTAAGCAAATAATAAACACACACACACCGCCAGTGAATGCGGCTCACTCGGCATAATGCAATAGTTTCAAGCTGCTCGTGCTGCTTGAATAGGACAGGTCGTTAAGACATTACACGATGCGTTATGTTTTCAACATGGGATAGATGTATATGTTTGCTTAACAAGAAAGCCATGTATAACAGAAAGTCAATGTATAGAGCGAGGTGCACAAACAGTATTTGGGCATCAGACTCTCAATGTAGACATTCAGGGTTCAATTCCTCATTCTGCCGTTTCGAACCTTGGCCTTCGTTCATTCTGCATTGCGGCAGTTCACTCAGCTGTATGAATGAATACTATATACAGTGGTGGATATTTCTTTGAGAGTTGTTGCAGTATAATTGGGTAATTATCTGTTTCAATCTAAATACCATATTTCCATTTAATATTGTATGCCATTCATAGCCTATTGCGATAAATTATATATTAAAATTGTTGTTCATTAACACATTTATGCGTTCAATATTTTATAACAAAGATATCCTCTACAGTTTACAATAGTTCACCTTGTTCTAAGATACGACGATTATACCTTTATTGAACGCGTTACAAAATGACATTTAATTGCGACCAAAACGCCCCTGCAAGCGTGATGACACTTGCGTTCACCATGGTGCCCCAGTAACTTCCGAGTATTGCATCTACGTATGAGCGCAAGAACCCATTACGTATTGATTAAGCGCCGACTGCGCGCCCGCCATTGGCCCTCCTATAAAAGCGCCGTCTGCAGCCGACGTCCTTCAAACGCAGAACGCCTCAACTCGAGAAGCAGACGACGCCGAGTCTGTCTGCGCGTGCAAACAGGAGTGCGCCGGTTTATTAACTGTGTCAGTTCTCAACCTTACGCAAGCCTTACGCAAAGGTAGGTTAAGTCAGACGGAGGCGTGATAGTGATAAAGTTCAGTGTGGTCGGTTTCACGTATTAGCATGATAATTTAATCATTGTCTGTTTCATTAAGGGTAGTTCTGCACTAATATTTTCTCACTCGTCTCATTTCAAATTAATTGTGCGATTAAGTAAACCTACCTAGTATCCACTATGATATTCTGGCTCGTTCATGCAACATTTGTATGTAGTTTTGGTAAAATCTGACAGATTAGTAACTTATTTAATTTCTGCATAGGGAACAATTGATGTGATTTTCCAAATCGGAATATTTTCACGTCAATATGCACATGTTTCTGTGTTGATGTACTAAATTTTCTTTGCTCTTTACAAAATCATGTTACCTGCAAATCCAGTAGGTTGACGGTTTAAACATCGGCCTGTGATTGGTCTTGGAAATTTATCGTATGTAAGGAAGACAAAAAAATTATTTCAACGATTCAAACTAATGTAGCCTACACACTTATTTTATTAACTGTATAATTTATTTTGACTAATCACACATTACATAATAGGACATCAATGAATCAGATTTAGGCTATGAGCTGGACAGGCGAGGAAACAGTTTTAAAATAACTCTGTCTGATTAGTTTCCCAAAATCATCTTCTCAAACCACAGATGTCAACAATATTAGCAGGAAGTTTGCTTAATCATGTATTATTTCGACCCACTTGCTGTCTGGGTTGTGGGAACCAGGCGACAACAAGGCACGCATGCACAGTTTGTTTCAGAGAGTAATTCCATGAACATGCGGTCCGGTCCGTTTCAGCTAGTCTTTACTGTCTGAACATTTCCTATACATTTTGAACATTACTTGGGCTTTATGCTTACTGGAATAAATTGTGCATGCAATTTGCCTTTAGTATATTTTTTCAAATGTTAATGTTGCTCTCCTCCTTGCTCGCTGCTGTACAGGGGTGAGGGTCAGGTACAGGGGCGAGGGTCAGGTACAGGGGTGAGGGTCAGGTACAGGGGCGAGGGTCAGGTACAGGGGTGAGGGTCAGGTACAGGGGTGAGGGTCAGGTACAGGGGCGAGGGTCAGGTACAGGGGTGAGGGTCAGGTACAGGGGCGAGGGTCAGGTACAGGGGTAAGGGTCAGGTACAATATTCGTTACAAACAACTCGCTGTGTTTCTTGTTTCCAAAGGTTTCTTTTTCTATCCATAGCTTCCTCTCTCGATCTCAGAAGCTGATGTTGTCTTTCTCCTTTCCTGTGTGCTTTGTGTTGTTCCGCGTCTGCTCTCTTTGCTATTTTTCCTGCATCCATCCTTGCTAAGTGGTCTGCCTATCTCATCCAGCTTCTCAGTCATCCTCCTGTTTGGCTACATTGCATTCCAACCTCTTTTCTCAGGTCGTTCGTCGCTTGTTATTCTGTTAACCGAGTTGTTCTTACAAACTTGCAATTGTTGTTGTTGTTCTTCTGTCAGCCGGTGTAACACACACTCACACGACTTTCCCTTTCTCTCTCTCTCTCTCTCACACACACACACACACACACACACACGCACGCACGCACGCACGCACGCACGCACGCACGCACGCACGCACGCACGCACGCACGCACGCACGCACGCACGCACGCACACACACACACACACTCTCTCTCTCTCTCTCTCTCTCTCTCTCTCTCTCTCTCTCTCTCTTTGTATTCGACGTCGCCCTTCCACCTCTGAACGCCCGTCCGCCGTAACCATTCCTCCAGCATACACAAAGCCGTCCACTCGCTTAATTTCCTTTCCATCCAACCTCAATAACATTGCATTAATTAATCAATATTAATAATAATTAATGAGGAAGATCCAAGGTCGGTTTAATCATTCGTATAAGTGTGATGGTATTTCGTATTTCATTTTCGTTGTACGTTGTTGTACAGTCGAAGATTGTTTGTGTGAATTATGTTGACTTGCATAATTGAAGATCTTTCTACAGTAGACAATGTTGCCACTTCGGCGACGTTCCCAGCGTTGCTAGTTATGTGTTATGCAAAACCAGTAACAGTGCAGCGAAAATATTAAATTAAATAGATAAGACAAACGGCAGCCCACTGAGATTTATCCTCTTTAATCTTTAACAATGATGGATGAAAAATGCCTTTTCAAACGACAAAACATTGTTGTATTTGCTCAAACAGACGACACGCAACAACAGTTTAGCAGTGTACGCCCAGCACTAGTGTAACGGGACCACCACTTAAAGGATATAATCCGTTCGTATTTATTGTGAAATCATATCATATACAGTATAAACTGTATGTATTCTAAAACACTGACAGCCCAAATATGTTTTAATGAACCATTTTGTTTTTGAAATTGTAATGTTTTGGAGAAAACAGTGCTTACCTGGCAGCGCGCCACATTCGAAGGCGTGGTCACAGATTTGACTACTAATGAGATGGATTTGTGCATCACGTGATACGTCATCATGACCCCGTCGGGTCACGACTTTCCTCGGAATTTTCCGAGCTCGCTACTCGGCGATTTGTCTGGCAGCTCGGCGTTTTGTTGGAGACATTAAACAATTGAATTATTGAATTCAAAAGTTGTTTTTATTTCGTTAAAACATGTTTGAGCAGTATATGTGCTAGAATGCACGTAGTTTATACTGTACAAAACAAGTTTACAATAAACAACGAACGGACTACTACTCTTTAATACATACTGCCAACAGGCGGAAATAGGTGTTCAAAGATAATTATTGTCGCAGTAACCACGTTTCAACGTTTGAAGGTACCGTGCAACGGACAAGAGGGACAACCTGACAGCACAGCAGAGTGTTGCTGTATAAATATTATTAACAATAGTAGACACGTATATCGTTGTCATATTATGTAACGTATTCAATATGTTACCAAACATGACGTAATCATTAATTTATGGGTACGCGGTAGCGAAATAAGTAGAATATCAAACTCTTAACCGCAAGAACCTGGTTACGAATCCTCTTCCTGTCGTTTCCAAGCTTGGTCTATTTCGTTCATTGCATTTTGCACCAGTTCACTTAGCTGTACAAATGAAAAAGGGTTGGCCAATATCAGAAACAATAAGCCATATTAAAGTTGAATAGTCTTCGCGTAGCAATAGCAACATTGCTGAGTACTTCCCAGAAAGGTCGAGTTGGTATTCGAATGAACAAGTTTGCCAGGGGGGTGAAATGTCCAGTAAGCTGTCCTAATGTCTGGAAGCCGCGTAATATAAGAACTGAACTTTTATTGATTCGACCAAATGGGGGAATAAATGTTATAATTGATCGTTCGACTAAACGACATTTAAAACGGCGTCATTTGCACAATCGTTCTGAGAGATTCCTATTAAAGTGCCACTGTCGGTCGCAACTATTATTGCTGCATTACACGTAATCAACCAATCGGTTGACTCCTGTTGGCCCGTCATCAGTGACGTCATGAGGTTCGTTGTTCGTGTGCCGCAGATCTGCATGCTAAGTGTTCTTAATACAACCTTCAATTATTGATGTTAACACCGCATTGAACAGCGCGATCTCTCCCTGAGTGAATTTAATCGACTACGCATTGTTCGAACGCATATTCTAATTAAATTTGATGCTTGATGAGCGCACATATTGACATGAAAGCTGCCGATAGTAAATTAGTATCACCCATCTGATGAGCGCACATGTTGACATGAAAGATGCCGGTAGTAAATTAGTATCACCCATCTAGGGTATGCATTGTATTGAAGCAATAAATACACACATATTAGTTGTCTTGCTATATGTTATGCCACTGTAATATGCTTGCACACATTGCGTGTCGGTGTGTGGGCTGTGCAATTAGTTGGAGATCCGTTATGCATGCATTACAGTAAACAACATCCGGTGTTGTTCGCTTGGACGTTACCGTTGTCTTTAGTGACTGGTTTATCTGTTGCCGTCGTCAGATTAAACCAAAGAGAATAGCTTAAACTGTGGGTCGGATTATGCTTTCTTCAAATGTTCAAATGTTGTTACCGAAATTGTCAAGAAAATGTCACATTTGATTACATATTTCGGCCGCTCTGCCGATTTGTTGCCTGTGTTAGACGGGGTCACGTAATTCCAGAACGTCATAAAACGTATATTGCAATGCGTACGGACAGGTGGTGGCTTGGTCGTCACCACGTATGGCGGGGGAATTAAATCGATACAGTGGTTTGAAACAATACAAAATATTACACGTTTGTTTTGGATTTTACGAACTTAACTCTTAATGAAGGAGTTAATTTTATCACTGAACACCTCGCTATACAAAGACATCTGGGATGCGCGTTGGTGTATGCAATTAACTGGTTAGGTGTCTTCCCGTACATCTTAACTGCCGCGTTGTCGTTGCTAATGTTGATGTAGAGTGTCTGGCCAGCAATTAAGTTATTCAGTTATTCATTGAGAGCGACATTGTCCATGGTGGAACATTTCTGGTATTGATGAGACAACGTTATCAGAGCATGGGTATGTATGAGGCGACGAAAACAACTAAATATGCCTTACAATCATTGATAACATACCTTTTCTAATGTTGTGACATCAGTTTGATAGTCCAAGTTGACAGCTATTAAAAACATATCTTACGTTTTACTGCAATATAAATGTGACTAAAATCACGTTCAAACGTGCGTTGTTATTTATCAATATAACATGGCAAACAACTAATTAACATATACTGTTAGTTCTTTCAGGCAACGTGGTATCTTTGACAAACATCGGATATGGACACCTTGTGTGATGTAATATATACAACATCTTAATTTACCGATTTATATTATTTAGATGGAATATTTAACATAGCCAGCTTATCTTGCATTAGTATATGCAGGAGTGACACGTGGGTGGAATCGTATCAAGAACATCACAGCATTATCACGATTCAAATAAAAACGGGAATCGTCACCCGATTCGTCAAACCTTTCACTGCTGTCCAGTCATCAAACTCAACTATTCTCATGTGTTGCCCGGCACTGTTTTCTCAGCAGGTGCATTATTTACCGGCTTAGACCATAGCGTCGCGTCAGATGTTGCATTGTCACTTCAGGTGGTTCATTAGCCGTATCTACAACTGGAATTGGAAACGTTCAATGTCCATCTGCTCCGGCCAGTATTGCAAAATTAAGCTAGATACGTTATGAATCCATCGAGTTTGTGAAAAGCAACAGAAAGACAGGAGAGTAGAGAATGTAGACAGGAAGAACGGAGGAGTGAAAGGGGAGGTTGGTGTAACATGTATTAGAGACACATGGAACGAAGATAGCGAATGCTCTGAGGGATAAGTACAAGCTAAGAGGAAGACGACAACAGAGATTAGGTTCTACTCTTGTGGAGTGCGGTGGTGCATGGTGATTAGATTCTACTCTTGTGGAGTGCGGTGGTGCAGGGTGATTATATTCTACTCTTGTGGAGTGCGGTGGTGCAGGGTGATTAGGTTCTACTCTTGTGGAGTGCGGTGGTGCATGGTGATTATATTCTACTCTTGTGGAGTGCGGTGGTGCAGGGTGATTAGGTTCTACTCTTGTGGAGTGCGGTGGTGCCAGGTGATTATATTCTACTCTTGTGGAGGGCGGTGGTGCAGGGTGATTATATTCTACTCTTGTGGAGTGCGGTGGTGCAGGGTGATTAGATTCTACTCTTGTGGAATGCGGTGGTGCAGGGCAATTAGAGCGCCGAATTTTCAATCGAGAGATTCCGGGCTCGAGTCTTGTTGTTGTCGTTTCGGACCCTGGACAAGTTCGTTCTCTCCCCATGCCACAGTTCACTGAGCTATATAAATTGGCTGAAGACAGTGGGAATATTTGTGTACTAATAGTCTTCGCACAGTAACTGCAACGTGGCTGGATGCTTCCAAGAGAAGTCGAGATGGTGTTCGATTGAACAGGTCTGCTGCTACGCGTACTTTATATTATGTGTTTCTAGTAAACTGCTGGCATAATATACTTGATTATTAGTAACTAATTGTTCGTTTTTTATTAACTCGTCTAGTTGCACGCACGCACACACACACACGCACATACACACAGCTGAGTGAACTGATGTGTGTACGTGCGTGCGTGTGTGCGTGCATGCGGGCGTGCGTGCATGCGTGTAGTCCATAAATGCACTGTGCGTCTCTTTAACCAGCATATCATATACATTGTCATTACAATATGGATAAGAAACATTTCAATGAGTTTATTAAGTCCACTTTTCCTTGTTTCAAAGCCAAATTTTTAATGTAATTATTTTCACATAATTTGACGTCACAACAATTTCTTAGAAATAAATATTTCGTAACGACTTTACATCGACAATAAACATAAATATGTCTCGCGGAACTAGATATTCCCACACCTGTGTAACAAGTCTTGTGTTTGGCAACCTCCCTCCCGTACCTTACCTCAATCCCACTGGCCACAGTAATTGCCGTACACAATTACTGTTTTGTGAAACGGCTTAATATCTCCACATCTTGAAATAAATAATATAATATATTAACATGGACGCATGAACTCGTAAAAGTGCCCTTTTTGACTTTGCTTCCCCCAGGGGAACATTATAAAAATACCTGCCCTTTTTGGTTTGTTATCAACAAGAAAGAGGAGGGTTCGTCAAGAGTCCCCATCGTCCATCTACCGCCTCTATATGTGGAAAATTATGCAAAGTACAAGGCGCCCAAGTCCGCTCGCCTCTGTCACTGTTCGTTCGCTGCCTCGGACCATTGGCATCTGATCTACCAATTGGCGATCGATCATTTATGAAAACACAAATATACTTTTTACAGTCATTTACTTATGTGTATTTGTTATGCTAGCCTTTTCTAAAGGCTCGTTCTCCTAACTGAGAGAATTCAATGGTGATCAGATGTTAACGAGTGGTGTATTGCTCCGTGGCTGGGTGTCAGCATACTGAGTTGACACCCCTCATTACTATGTCAAATGATGTGGTCTTCGGTTGTCTAAATGTGTAAAGATCTGCGATGGCTGGTCCGAAGGGGTCATTTTACAAGAATATATTATAGAGATGTTTTATTTTGGTTGGTTTGTAGGGGTCAATCACAGATGAAGAGCAACGCCTGTGTTCGCTTTGGTCCCGTCATCTCGCTTCTCACGCTAGTCGGACTGCATGCGGGTACGTATTTTCATTGTTATGGTGTTTTAAATATAACAATATACAATACTTGATATGTTTCTGGTATAAACCCATTAAAATATAAATACGTTAATATAATAAATATTATGTATTGCTCACACACGTGTACAAGCACACGCCGCACATGCACACGTCGTACAAGCACACGCCGCACATGCACACGTCGTACAAGCACACGCCGCACATGCACACGTCGTACAAGCACACGCCGCACATGCACACGTCGTACAAGCACACGCCGCACATGCACACGTCGTACAAGCACACGCCGCACATGCACACGTCGTACAAGCACTCGCCGCACATGCACACGTCGTACAAGCACACGCCGCACATGCACACGTCGTACAAGCACACGCCGCACATGCACACGTCGTACAAGCACGCGCCTCACATGCACACGTCGTACAAGCACACGCCGCACATGCACACGTCGTACAAGCACGCGCGGCACATGCACACGTCGTACAAGCACGCGCGGCACATGCACACGTCGTACAAGCACGCGCGGCACATGCACACGTCGTACAAGCACGCGCGGCACATGCACACTTCGTACAAGCACGTGCCGCACATGCACACGTCGTAGAAGCATACGCCGCACATGCACACGTCGTTCAAGCACACGCCGCACGTGCACAAGCACACTGGAATCACAGAAAAGCATATACATATGAACATATATATATATTTATATTATATAAATATATAGGATTATTATATAAAATGATGTTATAAGCAAAATGCATGTACCTATAAGTATGTACTGAAACTAAAATATGTTACAAAACAATAACAAATGAAATGCCCAAAAATGTAGGAAAAAGGATATGGTGGGGCAGAGAATCGGCAAGACGATGGTTACGGGGACGGAATAAAAGTGCATGCATGAATACCAACAACAAGGTTAACAAGAATATGACACACGCATTATAACTGAGGGCGTCTTCCCTAATATAAGATGAATTAATGAAGGGATGCAGAATCGGGAGTGTATGGTTGTGTAATCTTTGGGAAAGCTAAATGGGATAGGCGGCATCAAATACATCAAAGACGGTTTTAAGGTACGCGTGGGATGGCCGGGGATTACGAGACGGCCGTATGATACAATATAGTTTACATGTATGTCACTATTAATTGTCTGATTAGATTACTATTTGTAAAGATGAAAATCAAATTACAAGACGCATTACGGAAAGCAACAAGGAAGAATTTACTGCAATGGGATATTTTCCCACGGACTACTGACTGCGTTATAGAGTGGACGAGCTGTACATACCTCTTGTAATAAATCGTAGATTGTATAAAATATCAAACAAGTTCGAAAATAAATCGGAAGAAAAATTGACCGGGAATTCATTAAATGTACTTGTTTATTATCAACATTAAATACTTGATAGTATTAAAACGAATTAACTAACATAACTAACATAACTAACGTAAAGAAAGCGGTCTTATAAAACAGTCAGGCCAAGAAATATATGTTTCAATCAGCTCAGTTGGTATGTTTATCGCAACGAAATGTTGGAACCTCTGAATATATGTTTATTTGTTTAATAATAATAATAATAAGTTATTTCTTATATCCAAATAATTGTTCTGGGGCGCTATACAATGATTATTGCAAATAAATTAATAACATACAATCCCATACAGATTTTTAAATACTAATGTGCTACAACATATGCAAGCATTACTACTGTACTAAATAAAACCAACTATACTGTCTTAAAATAAATTAATAAATACAACAATAAAATAGATTAATTATAATAATTAATTAATTAAAATAAATTTATTAATAATTACGATCATCGAATGTTAAAATAATTTGTAAAAAGATGTATCTTCAGTGCCACTTTAAATTGATTGACACTAGTGCATTGTCGCACTGTGGGTGGTAGTTGATTCCATCCTGGTTCTCTACCGACACACTCACACTTTTATTAGGGCCATTTGTTGCCATGATCTACCCCATTGGAATTTTATCCCATTTACCCTATTTTATACCCACATCTTCGCACGGAAAGCAAATTATTTTTGCTTGCGAAAAAAACCCATAATTAAGTCGTGTTTGCGTTTGTGTTACGCACCGCGTACATTGGGCAGCAGCTAATGAGCAAAATAACAGAATTTAAAACAACGTTAATTTCATGAGCACAATGACACGCTAACTGTTTACGACAATTTGTGATACAACGTGCCTCTGTTGACGAGCGATCACTTTCCATAGAAGCCGTGTCGATTTTAATTGACAGACGCTGACATTTACAAGCTTTGCCTAATTGCTCGTGACTTCCCAGGAAATAGTCTGGTTAATCACATTAATAACAGTGACGAATTTTTTTTGCACGGAACAGATGACCTCGCTTTGAACACAAATTGATACATTCATCTTAACGTCAACAAACATTACTGCGCTGTTGTGGAATAAGGGAATGTATAATTAATGGTTAGATAAACAGTTGATTGATGGACAGAAGGGAAAAAATGGGTGGGGAACACCGTAGTAGAAACTAATTTTAAGATTGCTGTCGAAAATAAAATAACTTCCTTAACCACATATCTTGTGGCTCGTATTGTGGTGAGTGGCCCTCTTGTTAAATCGTCTTAATTTTGTTTAATGAACGTCTGTGTCCTATATTTTCTGGGTTGCCAACACGGTAGTGTCACGATGTGACGAAGGTGATCAATTGAAACCAACGTGTTGTTCGATTTACTCGGCACCACTACGAGTTCCATAAAGCGTATTTGCATTTACAGACATTGTAAGTAAGCCGCCAGGCAATTTGGCAATGTCGGAATTAACCAGATAGCCACTGGCAACAAACAAATCCCTGTGGACAACGAAGCCATCGATGTATCCGTAATCCTTCACAGACAGAGTGATAAGCTCACACGCATGTACGCACGCACCCATTCATGCGCGCGCACACATAAACGCACACACACACACGCGCGTGCGTAGACCGACTCAGTGTACACAGTTGCTGGTAAGTATAAAACATGATCCAGAATAAGTTGTTTATTTTAAATCTGTTAATTTCAACATTACATTAGAATGTACCTAGTCATATATAATGTTATTATTCCAGCGCGGGATTGTTTGATTGGACAACATTCCCACATTGACTGCTAAAGTTGGTTGGTTGGTATGAGCTACACTAGATGTCCTCTGGAAGATGCCCGCTAGGAATAAGGTGAATCTGCTATCACCACTGTTTGTAGCGGGAGGGGATTTGGGCATGAGGTCAGAAGATTGGCCCTAAAGTTTGGTGGGAGACGGAATGCTTACTTACAAAATAGGTGGGGGTGAATTGCAGGGAGATAAGAGACGGACCCTAGGAAACAGTGGAAAGGAAGTTTGCCCCCCAAAACCAGATGTGAGATAGGAGGCTGAATAGGTTTCTCCCTGCCACTCCACGTCCATAATATGTCGAAATAGTTTACAACTAAACGTCCTTGTATATTTGCTCCACAGTCACGTTGTCTGACGCCGCAGACCCGGCCGCGAGCCGCGCTCTGGGCCAACTTGCCTCCCCGCGCGATGTCTTCCGGTGGAGCACCCTCGGCTCCGACTTTGCCGCCTGGCCCTACCTCGAGCGCTCCATCAAGTCCGTGCCCCGTCCGGAGGAGACCGACCAAGTGAAGCGCCGGGTCCTGCTGGGTAAACGTCCCAACGATGACGACAACAACGACATGATAGCGGGCGGTGTCTCGGCCAAGCGGAAAACGATGCTTGGAAAACGGGAAGACGGCGACAGGCAACCGGAACGACTAGAGGATGAGGGCGGTTCATTCGCCGATGTTGAGGACAAGCGCCGAGTGATGTTGGGTAAGCGACCAGAGCTGAAGTCTGGTGAAGCGGTATGGAGAAACTACGCCAATCGAGACGACACGCAAACTCCGTGGCAGACGGTGGCACGACTGGGGACACGTCCTGACAGCGCCGGCGACAACAAAAGACGGATTCTGCTCGGGAAACGGCCAGACGACGAGATCGCAGTTGAATCGAAAAGGCGAATCCTTCTCGGAAAACGACCAAGCGAGGCGATCGAAATGAAGAGAACCACCATGCTTGGGAAACGACCGGACGCCGATGACTTCAGCGAAACGAAAAGACGGATCATGCTCGGGAAACGTCCAGTGTATGACGCCCGCAGTTATATGAAAAGAAGGATCTTGCTGGGGAAGCGACGAGTACTACCCGAACAACGACAGAACAGCAATACGAAACCACCTGCATGGCAGCGCACCTTGCTCGGGAAACGAGCAGCTGTATCCGGCTTCGATTCAAACGTCGGTAAAGGTCGCGTTCGGTTAGGACGAAGTCAAGACGGCAGTGGCCGGCAGGATGCTCTGGTCAAGCGTCCGTTTGGCGGTGGTAGTTATAAATGGGACCTTCCCAGCGCCCCGAACGTACGAGACGAGCGACGGTAGCGCCGCTGACTGAGCACAACTCGCTGTCGAGACCCCCTCGGTGGTTGGGCGATAACGGGATTTATTCGTGTATCGAGCCGTGAAGGCCGCGCTTTGCTCTGATGACTGACTCGTCCACGGACGAAGTCTTCTGGTCGCACTGAGTCGCGCCAATATAACACGTCGTGAGTGTCTATCAGAAATTCAAAGGACGTTCACTTCGAAGCAGTGAGCGATAATAGAAGTAGCAAGATGCCGAACGCAGACGTAACGCTGACTATTATGTGACACTTTCTGTGGATTCTGATAATTAATCTTATGTGTATTATTTCAATGACGTTTGTATAAAACAGTAAATAAATTATGTTTCTTTCAGCGGACGGCTCCGTTTTTAACTAGCCGGAAAATCGTGGAATCATTACGTAGGTTACTCAAGTGTTTGATTTGCTCGAATGAATATACCATCATTAGTATAATTTTTTATTCATGTATTCGGTCAAATTGTTTTTCGTTGGTGCAAATAAACTCGCAACTTGAGATTGAAATATACAGCTTGTTTTATAATCTTCTTGGTATGTTCGTGCGTACATGCGTGCGTGTTTGTATTAGCGCATATATGTGTGGGGGAGTGCGTACGTGCGTACGTGCGTACGTGCGTACGTGCGTACGTGCGTACGACATTATATGCCTGTATGTATGTCTGTCTGTCTGTCTGTATGTATGTCTGTCTGTCTGTATGTATGTATATGTGTGTGTGTGACGTGTGTGTGTATGTATGTATGTGTGTATGTATGTATGTACGTATATTACATGTGCATATATGTATGTATGTACGTATGTATGTATGCATGTATATATGTATGTATGTATATGTATGTGTGTGTGCGCGCGTGTGTGTGTGTATGTGTGTGTGTATGTATGTATGTATATACGTATGTATGTCTGTATGTACGTATGTATGTATGTATGTATGTTTGTGTGTGTTTGTATGTATGTATGTATGTATGTATGTATGTATGTAACTCACATTTTGTGTTATTTATTCTGGTGTAAAGAACCACACTGGTTAATGTTTTACGACCGTTCCGTTCTATATGATATTGCTGCGATTTGCGGAGGTTTGACCAGCTGGAACGGCAGTGACATTATTTTCTGATATTTCACAGCATCACGATTAAGAAAAATAAAGAAACTAAGGTCAATTTGTTTGGGGAACGAAATTCTAGCCGTAGCTATATCATTGGTTTATGTTATTTTAAATATTGCTACACTTTACTACACGCTAGGACCTCAGAGTGGGGGGACTGATTGCGACATTAAGATGTCACCCATACTATTTATATCGCAAGAACAGTACATCATCATTATTATCATCATTATCATCATCGTCATTATCATCATCTCGCATGTAATAGTTAATTTTGTTTTGTGACTGGTTGTATAAAATTAATAACTTAAACACAAAATATTGACCCACCAAAATGTAACAAGACATGTAGGAACTATTTTCAACTTTCACATATGCATAGATTACGTCACAAAAAGAATACTGAACACCGAACCATCAAACCACGTCTTCTATTTTTGTGACATCCATAAAGGTTTAAACACTAACGAAAACAATGTTTTTAATAGTTTTCAATGTTATAAAAGTGAATAAAATATAATTATTGAATAACTATGAAATATTCGCATGCCTATCAATCTGAACACGTGGCCGATACATTGGCCATGACGTGTACAGACACACCCGAATAGCACTTCGCTCCAGTCGTCGTAAAGCAAAGCCTGCACATTCAGTCATTCTTTCCCAATTACTACCAAGTTAAAAAAAACCGTCTAACGCAGATACTAAACTGTAGATTTGTATATTGCGCTGTGTTACTTACATTCATTTTATTGTTTAAGACGCTTTACACGTAACCGCATCCTCCAATACCAACTTGGTTGCTATAGGAAGCATTAAGCCACGCCGCAGTTACCGCTCAAAGAATACTTAGTCAAGTATATATACGCCAATGTGCATGGTTAGATTCTCACTTCTACGTCAACGGAAGAGACATGGCGTCAACGAATTGCACAAGCTTAGAGAAAAGCAGGAACGTGATTCTAAACCAGGCCGTTGCGAATAGGAATCTGACATTTTACCTAATATGCACACCGATAGTCCAACCTTTTGTCTAATTGTATTGAGTGAAAATGCCTCCATGAAGATATGACTGACACTATTTATACCATCGTCCAGCTTGCACCAATCAGCGGGAATACTTCCATTACTAGTGAATGCGTAATCACTTACTTTATGACCTACGTGCCGGCTTTGTACATGCGAATTAACTATTGATAGCATCCGTGGGATCGGTGGAATGGGGGGAGGTTTAATCTGATCAACCTCAAGTGCAAACAACAGGACTGTCAACGACGACGAAAGGAAATCGTTTCAATCCCACGCTACTTGCACAGAATCCAATTAGTATAACAGTGGTCAGTAGTGAGGCTCTGTAATTAGCCACGCTGTCCCGGTGACCGATTGGGTGACAGGACAAGACACACATTGATCTATTTAGATGCAATAAGACACATATGCTCTACATGTCAATAATCGGTGTTGTCGGATGTCGTATTACCTTTCTTGGCAATGCCGCATCTACGTTAAGCAGGAATGTCTTTTCATTTCATCATATTCGATGATGACATCAGTGCTTTGCTCTTCGGTGTGATCCGTGATCTATGCGATGAAGCAGCGATCGCAACGAAAGGTATACATTATTGAAGAGTAATCGGCAGTTTTACGTCACGGTCGTGTGTTTTGTTGAACACTCACTCACTCACTCACTCACTCACTCACTCACTCACTCACTCACTCACTCACTCACTCACTCACTCACTCACTCACTCACTCACTCACTCACTCACTCACTCACTCACTCACTCACTCACTCACTCACTCACTCACTCACTCACTCACTCACTCACTCACTCACTCACTCACTCACTCACTCACTCACTCACTCACTCACTCACTCACTCACTCACTCACTCACTCACTCACTCACTCACTCACTCACTCACTCACTCACTCACTCACTCACTCACTCACTCACTCACTCACTCACTCACTCACTCACTCACTCACTCACTCACTCACTCACTCACTCACTCACTCACTCACTCACTCACACACACACTCACTCACTCACTCACTCACTCACACACTCACTCACTCACTCACACACTCACTCACTCACTCACACACTCACTCACTCACTCACTCACTCACTCACTCACTCACTCACTCACTCACTCACACACTCACTCACTCACTCACTCACACACTCACTCACTCACTCACACACTCACTCACTCACTCACACCCTTTATTTCCACTATTTCAACTAAATGGATGGAAATAAAGTCGCAACGTAAATTTGATAGATGCAGCTTTTCTGGTCGAATGATATTTGCAGTATCCACGTTTATGGTTCTTGCCTTTTACTCTGTTTTATTATTGATAAGCAAAGGTTCCTTGTTCATTTGTGATCTGTGTTTTTGTTCTGCCTCTTGCTAAATTGTCTTGCCAATTTAAAATTGGGAGTGTATCTCAGAAATATGACTGACAATGTTTGGATTTGTCTGTTAGCCGTTTTGGTTACTCTCCATGTCTCAGAGCCATGAGGCAGCTATTTCTTAAACATTGCTGTTGAATATGCTAGAAAATCAGGCTATTCTTTATTCATTTCTATACTACAATGACGTTGCATAATTTTATATATCGACTTGTAAAAAGCGGCCCTCCGTCTCCCTCTAGCGTACGGAATGTACGCTTTCGATAATGTCGAAAATATTGAACGACCTTTTGGTAGATTTGTTATTTGTATACAGCATGTGTATACAGCGTTGCAGGAGTGCAGTGGCCGAATGGTTAGAGTGCCGGACTGTTGACCGGAGGGACCGGGGGCCGGGCGGTGGTTCGGTACTGATTCGGCCGCCGTGTCGAAACTTGGGCAATTTCGTTCACCTTCCGTCGCCCCCTTTAAACTTGCACCGGCCAGCGTGGAAGGGTAGGCCAACATCACTAGCATGCAAAATACAAAGACGCCAAGGCCACCAGTCACTAGCAGCATCGAAAGAGTCTATGACTAAGGAGGCGGTTCGGGTCAACTAGGGCTACGTGCAGGAGTGCTGAGCATCTTTGGGTCAAGAAGAGCCGCCGAGAGAAGGTAAGTAGACTGAAGTTAGCAACAGTTGACGTAAGAACGCTACTAAAAGATGAACAGATACAAGAATTGGAGGAAGAACTTATGAAAACCAGGTTGGTATGGGATGTGATCGGGATCGGAGAAGTCAGAAGAGGAGAGGAATGCTTCACTACCTTACAAAATCTACTATACCATTCCACGGTGTACAGCGGCGAAGCATGAGTAGGCTTTCTCATAAACAAGAAATGGAAAGAAAACTATAATGAGGGTTGAGAGCATCAGTCCTTGATTAACAAAACTTGTTCTACGCATAACTAAGCGTTACAAACTGAAGGTAGTACAATTATATGCACCAACAACATCATACTCAGAAGAAGACACAAACAACTTTTACAACGACATGGATGAAACCTTAGAAAAGCCAACCCACTACACGATAGTGATGGGAGACTTTAATGCGCAAGTAGGGAAACGAACAAACATTTCGGAAACGGCAACAGGCAAATTTGGCCTAAGTGTAAGAAACGAAAGAGGCGACACCTTGGTAGAATGGACAACATCAAGAAAGTATAATATCACGAATACCATGTTCCAGGAGAAAGCAGGGAGGAGATGGACATGGAAAAGCCCAAATGGAGAAACGAAGAACGACATTGACTACATCCTGACAAACAGGCCAGACATGGTCACTGACGTAACTGTCATCAACCAAGTCAACATCGGAAATGACCACAGAATGGTAATGTGCTAAATCAAACTGGACGTCATGGCTAAAAGGAAGAAGTTTATAAACAAGAGACCACCAAATGTAGATACCACAGTAATAGGAACAAAAAAGATCGAATTCCAACTCGAAATGAGAAATCGATTCGAGACTCTACAAAAACTAGACGACATCGACACTGTGAACGAAAACATCACTGAGATGATCCAACTGAGTGCAACAAGTGTAGCCAAAGCAATCAACAGGCATGTAGTGACGAGGAAATCGTCACCGACACGAGCACTAATGAAGAAATGACGAGGATGGTGGATAACGGCGACCGTAAAAAACAAATAGAGTACGCAGAAATATGCAAGACCATCAACAAGATACCGAAGGAGGACATCAGAAAGTACAAACAGGAGATCGTACGAGAAACGATTATGCCATCAAAGAGCCTGAAGAAAACCAGAAGAACACAGGCACTAGGCCGAGACAGACTGAATACACTTCTAGACAAGCAGGGTAGATACTACAAAAACCAATGAAAGAGGTATCAGAAATAACACAACGGGAGGTAGAAGCAGCGCTAAGAGATATGAAGATTGGGAAGAAATTAGGCAACGACCATGTAAACATTGAGATATTAAAAGCAGGAGAAGATACCATCTCGAAGACACTGGCTAAGCTGTATACTAAATGCTTATCAGAAAGACGAATACCCACCGCACGGAAGAACGCAAAGATGGTGATAATCTTCAAGAAGGGAAATGAGAAAGACTTAAAGAACTACAGACATAATATATACAAATGTTATTAAATATCTACAAATTACTCATAAAGATACTAACGTATAGAGAAGACACTCGACGAAAGCTAACCACGAGAGCAAACAGGATTCAGAAGCAGGTATTCAACGACAGACCACATACACGTCGTAAACCAACTGAAAGAGAAGTGCCGAGAATATAATATCCCGCTCTGCATCGGTTTCGTCAACTACGAGAAGGCTTTCGACTCGGTGCAAACTCAAGCAATACTGACCTCCCTTTAAGAACAGGGGATAGAAGATGTGTACATTGAACTCCTCACAGACATCTACACCAACAGCTCGGTGACACTCCACCTACACAAAAAGAGCAAAACGATCAACATCGAGAGAGGAGTACGACAGGGTGACACCATGTCGCCCAAGCTGTTTACGGCAACAGTCGAAGGCATATTCCGAAGACTGACCTGGGAAACCAGAGGCGTGATGGTAGACGGAGAATATATCAGCCATCTTCGCTTCGCCGACAACATACTCATATGCGCTACTACACCGCAAGAACTACAAAACATGCTGCAGGAGCTAGCTGATGAAAGTGAAAAACAAGGTCGAAAGATGAGCATCTCGAAGACAAGTGATGCTAAAAAATGACACACCAATATATATCAACACGACGTAGATAGAGAACGTTGAAAGCTACGTCTATCTGGGACAGCCATACAGTATCAGACAAGGTAATTCAAAGAAGAATCACCGCCGGCTGGACAGCATTCGCCAAACACCGCGACATCATCAAGGGTAATTTTTGAACCTGCTTGAAGAGATAAGTCTACAACTCATGCGTACTTCCAGCGATGAAACATGGGCACTCACCATCCAGGCAAAGAACAAGCTAGCAGCCGCACAAACAAAGATGGAAAGAAGTATGTTAAATATCAAAGGTCATAGACGTTATAGAACAAATCAGAAGACAGAAGTGGATCTGGGCAGGGCACATCAGCAGACTGCGAGATAACCGATAGACATTGCGCATCACAACCTGGAGACCTTACGAAGTGAAACGATCTAGAGGAAGACCGGCTCGACGGTGGAGAGACGAACTAGACGAGTATTGGAAGGGCACCATCCGGCAGAGGATAGCGCAAGAGAGGCAGATTTGGAAACGACATGATGAAGCCTTCGCCCATCCACGGGACACTACGGCTGCACAATGATGACGATGATACAGCGTTTTGGTATATATAATAGTTTAGACTGCTTTGAAGAAAAGTATGGTGATCTGAAGTATAGTTTTATCGAATTCAGTGTCCTTCACAATATGCCGCTTTCTTAACTAAAATCGCCACACAACTTCTTACCATCGTGACCTATCACTGAATATTATTTTCGAAAACAAATGATTTGGAGACCAATTAAATTACACCAGTTGTATGACATAGATTTAGAGATCGCTTTACCGAATATAAATATATTTAATTTAGATGCAACTTGAAATATGAATATTTAGCTAATTTATGGATTTGTGTAGTAGAAACTCTTGCTGCATATTAGATAGCCAAGCAACGTCTTTGCACGTTTCCGCATTCATTCCGTGCACATCATTCGTTAACATATATTATCTCAAGTAATCATTTGTGTCGCTTCGATTTCGTTGTCACAGACATATTAGAAGAAACACCACATTAATGACTAGCAAATATAGGGAGATTAGGAAAATCAAAGACGATATTTTTGGTGTGCACAGTTGAAAAAATGCCGTTACGTTTAATTTGATCACCGTTCTGGGTTTGTTTCGTATCGCTTGTTGATGATTCACTGTGACCGCGCGTAAGTCTAATAAAGCGCTACGGTTTAACAGTCTTACACAAAATAATGTCGTTCGTAAGGCAATACAGAACACATGCGCAAATCAGCGTTGTTAAACCGAATCATCAGCATTAATTACTGAGGTGTTTGACGAGGGTAACAATCTTCCACATCTCGGCCGTAATTCCGTCTTCCATCTGCTTTAGAGGCCAAATCCCCACTTCCCACCATTGTTTGAGTTAACGTTCTACCATTTTGGCGGTTCTATCTCCCGTCTTCCACGTATTGTTACGACCAATCACCAATCTGCCACCATATATAACACCCCTCGTTAATATCCAGCCAATCAGTTGTATTACACAATTGCAACTACATCACAACAAACAGCTATGGTTACATAATCGCTGTAACGCTGCGATTCGCTGTATGTCTTGGCCAGTTGGTCATCCCCACTGACCTTAATTATAACTGTATTAATTATAATTAAGGTTAGTGGTCGTCCTGCTTTGTGACTGATAATACACATATCACATGAGGTGTTGTGGATTTGACGTCACCAGTTTAAAATCATATACTTGACAACGATGAACCCTGGAAATGACAACGGGACGGGTTAGGAAATATATGAAACCCCAGTGTGTTCATACGAATGGCTCAACGGCCATTGTCTTGCAGCGATGACGTAGCAAGTTCACGATCTGACGCGATATGTACAAACCAAACTGATGGCGTGCGCGATGTAGTGTACACGTCACTGACATGACGTCACTGCGGAGGGGACGGCGAGTGCGGGACGTCATTCGAGTCCTTCGTAAAAGGCCACAGATGGCCAAAGATGTTCCATTTCGACCCTCCAACGGTGCCGATATGCGTCGTTGAACTGAGATTCCCTCCGGCTTCCAGCCTCATGGACGGGCGGCTGTCCAGCTCCAGCGAGCCAGAGCATTCTTTCCCGCCTAATCCCGTCAAACGCCGCATGAAGAGATTCGCCAGCCACGGCCGCACGCTGTCCCTCTGTGCTCTGTCGTAGGCCACCGCGGACAGGTGGTGCCGGTCGTCCGCCGTGATCCAACCTCGCAGCAGGGTGTGACGACGGCGTCTCTGTCGACGAACAGGTGTTTGCACTTATATGTACGCACACATACGCGCACGTATATTCATATGCACGGACAAACACGCACGCACACAACTACGCTCGCATACCAACTTTCTCTGTCACACCACACACACGCGCGCAAAAACAAAAAACGCTCGCAGGCAAACAGGCACACACGAACATATACGAACAACACACACACACACACACACACACACACACACACACACACACACACACACACACACACACACACACACACACACACACACACACACACACACACACACACACACACACACACACACACACACACACACACACACACACACACACACACACACACACACACACACACACACACACACACACACACGCACGCACGCACGCACACACACACACACACACACACACACACACTCTCTCTCTCTCTCTCTCTCTCCCTCTTTATCTCCCTCTCTCCTCTCTATCTCCCTCCCTCTCTCTCTTTCTCTCTCTCCATCCCTCTCTCTCTCCCTCTCTCCCTCCCTCTCCCTCCCTCTCTCTCTCTCTCTCCTCGCTCTATCGCTCTCTCTCCCACCCCCTCCCTCCCTCTCTCTCTCTCTCTCCTTCCCTCTCTCTCCCTCCCTATCTCGCTCCCACTCTTCCTCTCCCTCCCCCTCTCCCCCCCCCGCTCTCTCCGCGCTCTCTTCCTCTCTCCTCCCCTGCATCCCTCTCTCTCCCCCCACTCTCTCTCTCCCTCCCCCTCTCTCTCTCTCTCCCTCCCTCCCTATATTACTCCCTCTCTCTGTCTCTCCCTCCCTCTCCCTCCCCTCCCCATTTCCTCTACACTAGGATGCTAAATTGAAAGGCTTCGTTGCAACAAACCAAATTACCAAAACACCTACTTCTGACACGGGTTACTTCCACCCATGCAGTGACACGGCCACACTCACCTCTCCCGTCTCATCCGCGCCCTCTTCCCTAACGATGTCCCCGACCGTCCCCTGACACTCCCCCTCAGCGCGTGTCTTGGTGGGAGCGGGGGCTGTCTCCACGGCGCCGTACAGGTGGCGCGGCGGCCGGAACTGCGTGCTCACTTTGAAGTCGCGGTTCGTGATCTCCCGCTCCGTGTAGTCGACCGTGATGAGGCGGTTGAGGAACTTATGACGTAAGAGATGTTACATATTCAGGTCTGTAGAACGGTTGTTGTTTGTATTGTTTGAGTGTGTGCTCACAAATACAGCCAACTGCTTCCCGTTTGGTTCATCCATCGTTCACCCCTGTTTCTCAAGCGGGATTGTTTTACCTAGCACTCATCGCATTCACTTGCCTGTGAATCTGCTGTTTATATTCGATTTCTTCGCTCGTGAATTCATTTTCTAAATAACACTCTACAATATGTATCTTTCATGTAGTCTTGTGGAATTAACCAGACAAACTTACTATTGACTTATCAAGCGTTTGTCCAAACATTAACTTAACGATTTTCAAAATAAGAACCGTTATGCGAATGCGCGATACGATTATGCACTAACGTTTCTGTGTTGATGTTGCTAACTTTCCGTATTCTCTAGTAAACCACGTGGACGACAAGTGATGATTCGATTCCAAATGGTCGCTCTGGCAACTGACTAATAAGTATTCAATTAGCAAAATATCGATCTTATCGACTACAACATGCCCGATCACTTGAACAAAACTGTTGTATAGTTTTGAACAAATCATCGCTAAAACTATTAAAAAGAGTTGTGTCAACCGAAACGTAGCTGTGCCGAAAACGATTTTTGTGATATCGTCAAGATGTCCATTTCGACAAATTCACGAAATCGCATCGACGCGTTTCCTGGGGAGAATTTGTATTGTTCACTTTGTTTATTTGAGAATCGGTGGTTTCTGAACTCGCGTTTCAATATCATTGGCCTGATTATTACATGAAGAAATACACCTGCCAAATTTACACAGCCAGTTTCTTACCAACTTGAGTCAGTTAAAACAGTTACTCCATCTAGCGGATTTCGGGGACACATAACGCTATCAATACGCTAGTGAAGATACGACCAGGAGACGATTCTAAAAGGTTTGTTTCGAACGTTTTACCCATACCCATGTAAATTTGATATATCTGGGTAACTCCATCTTGTGTAAACTTTTTCGAGCATTTGCATTATTTAAAATGCCAGTTTAAATGCTCAGACCTATAGGCATACGGGTGGTGCAGTTGTGAATGTCAATGAGGAACGCAGTTTTGTGTTTCATGTTTAGAAATGGACCCCTCCACACAAAGACCAACCACGCTACGGGCATGTTCAAGTAGTAGTTTTAAGCAAAATGTTAAGCATCACCTGAATTACAAGTACGTTCTTTGTCTCAAAATAATGTAATCTCTTTTTCTTTGATAATTCGAGAATGTCGAGGTGTATTTTTAATATTATAATTTCCGTTCGTTTACTTGGGGCGAGATAGTGGTAACCACTCGGTTTATAGTGTGATACTACTAAACTATTAATACATTAGAATGCATACATTATTCAATAAATATGTAGCAATATCAATCAATTAAAATAAATAAATAAATACGTTAATTATTATGTGGGAATTGTCATCATAATGCCTCTGGGTAAATAAATAAATGGATATAGTGCCGCCATCTAGCGAATAAAACATACAATAATGCAAATAAAGTAAACGAACAGCGTTTTTTGGACTTAGGGAATTTGTGAGACCATTCCTTTGTAGAAGTTGCTAACGATGACATACCTGCAGTCGAGCGAACCGACTCGGCTTCTGCGAATACTCTTGCTGCAGCTGTGTCAACTTGACTCCAATCCTTGCAATAGAACGTGCACATTTTTAACATGATAATCAATTCGTGAATAAGACAAGTCACCAAACAATAAGAACGATTGTGTTCTAAACCGTGCCTAGGCGACAGGCGCACATTCCTTTCACTAACACATTAACAACTTATTTAGAGCGTATGTCTTCCGTCTCTTGATAGCAGTATGCAGATTATATACAGAAATACAGGCACGCTCGCACGCACGCCCGCCCGCACGCACGTACGCACACACGCACCAATCACGTGCACTCACAGTCACACTTACACTGACACTCTCACACACTGACACAAACAAGCGCGCGCGCACGCATGCACGCACACACGCAGATACGTTTTTTTTAAATATAATTTTATATATTTACAATATTTCGACACAATTGTGTTTAACATTTATACTCCCCATAGCCTTGAACTAACCGCTGAATTCAACATGGCTTCCGAGACTATGGCAAAGGTGACAAAGAATTAGTTTCTGAACCGAATGTAAGTTTTGGGATAGACAACAAATATGAAACATGACAGAGTAATCACAACATCAATTTCTATCAAAGTAATTGTTCTCTTTGAAATGCACATCGGTGCTCAGTATGTAGTATGCGAAGTGAAGATAATTATTCAAAGGTTGGGCACTTGTGTAGAGTCCGGACCCACCTCGAACTTGCCGTTATGACTATATTGTTTGCATAAACATGATACCTCAGTACGTTAGTTCCCTCATTCCAAATCATCGTCATCATCATTTAACAAGATTTAACAAGATTGCCACCCAGAGAATTAACTCTAGGTAGCAGGTGGACAAGGAAGCCCTTGGCTTATCGAGAGTCCGACCTTTTTATCTATGTGTATCCCGCCCGTCTGAGGTATGTGTCGATTTTATTTTTAAACATATTCACGCTACTAGCACCCACACAATCAGCAGGTAATCTGTTCCATTCATTTACAGTCCTTTGTGAAAATGAAAACTTTCTTATATCCAATCTATTCTGCTCCTTTGCTAATGCAAGATCATGTCCTCTAGTCCTTCTATCTTTCTTAACTGAGAAAAACATATTTCTATCAATATTTTAAACACTTCTATCTGATCTCCTCTCAATCTCCTGGTCTCTAGTGTTGTTAAACCGCATTTTTTAGGCGTAATTGTGCAGTCGTAAGTGCCCCGTGGGTGGGCGAAGGCCTCAGCATGTCGTTTCGAAATCTGCCTGTCTTGCGCTATCCTTTGCCAGTTGGTGTCCTTCCAGTACTCTAGTCTAGTTCGTCTGTCCACCGTCTCGCCGGCCATTCCACATCACTCCAGACTTATTTACGTTGTAAAAATATTGCATCTTAGCGTTCCAAAATACGCTAAGATGCAATATTTTTGCCCAAAAGGCAGTGTGGTTTGCATAAATATGCACTGGTTATCGTTTATTCAAGCGCGGCGCAGTAACGCACGCCTCCAGCGGCGCAGTAACGCACGCCTCCAGCGGGGCAGTAACGCACGCCTCCAGCGGCGCAGTAACGCACGCCTCCAGTGGCGCAGTAACGCACACCTCCTGCGGCGCAGTAACGCACGTCTCCAGTGGCGCAGTAACGCACGCCTCCAGCGGCGCAGTAACGCACGCCTCCAGCGGCGCAGTAACGCACGTCTCCAGCGGCGCAGACTGGCACAAACCGGGGCGTTATATGGGTCTCAAAATGCGCTAAGCATAATAGATATACACCTACGTATCAATTGTAGAAACAATTAAGTGTTACTGAGGTGGGTCCGGATTCTATGCAAGTGCCAAATGTTGAGTATCCTAGTTGTCCTTACTTAGATATCATTGTTTTAGGTTCGTCGATCATATTCCAGTTACACACGCTTCCTTCTGACGTGAACCCACCGTCCGGTGCGGGCGCCAGATCCACCTTATCCCGGAAGTTGATGAATGTGGGATGTCCCGTGTTGATGCTCGTCATGACGTCATTGGCGACGTCGATGCGCCTCAGTGGCGGCGCCATGCGGCAGAACATGGAGTGAGAGACCTGAATACTGGGAGTCTTCCTCGGGTTCTCGAACTGGTTCGAGCATCCGTAGCCATAGTCGCCGAAGCTGACACAGGCAAGGAATACAGAGAGTCACCTTGATCATTTTGAACAATTTGCAATCGACTGAACTAGCCTACGTCCGCCCAGCGCCGAATTTAACATTGTACAGATGCTCTTGGACAATGATTGACCGGGTTTCGTATCGTAACTCTAGTAGTTCTCATTCCCTGCCACTTTCTGCTGTAGGGACTTCACTTCGTCTGTCCTTTTACAACACCAACTTGCATCTTACTGAAGCACTCCAGTTACGTCTAAAACGTTACGAACCAAAACAATTTGCTGCCCCGTCGGCCCTGCCCCTGGGCAACCGCCCCGTCCGCCCTGCCCCTGGGCAACTGCCCCGTCCGCCCTGCCCCTGGCCAATTGCCGCGTCGGCCCTGCCCCTGGGCAACTGCCCCGTCTGCCCTGCTCCTGGGCAACTGCCCCGTCCGCCCTGCCCCTGGGTAACTGCCCCGTCCGCCCTGCCCCTGGGCAACGGCCCCGTCCGCCCTGCCCCTGGCCAATTGCCGCGTCGGCCCTGCCCCTGGGCAACTGTCCCGTCCGCCATGCCCCTGGGCAACTGCCCCGTCGGCCATGCCCCTGGGCAACTGCCCCGTCGGCCCTGCTCCTGGGCAACTGCACCCGTCCGCCCTGCCCCGTCCGCCCTGCCCCTGGGCAACTGCCCCGTCCGCCCTGCCCCTGGGCAACTGCCCCGTCCGCCCTGCCCCTGGCCAATTGCAGCGTCGGCCCTGCCCCTGGGCAACTGCCCCGTCAGCCCTGCTCCTGGGCAACTGCCCCGTCCACCCTGCCCCTGGGCAACTGCCCCGTCCGCCCTGCCCCTGGCCAATTGCCGCGTCGGCCCTGCCCCTGGGCAACTGTCCCGTCGGCCCTGCCCCTGGGCAACTGCCCCGTCGGCCCTGCCCCTGGGCAACTGCCCCGTCGGCCCTGCCCCTGGGCAACTGCCCCGTCGGCCCTGCCCCTGGGCAACTGCCCCGTCCGCCCTGCCCCTGTGAAACTGCCCCGTCCGCCCTGCCCCTGCGCAATAGCCGCGTCGGCTCTGCCCTAAATCCTGCAATGTATCAATCCAAACTATGCGCGTGGTCTCAGCCAAGCATTGCCTTTGCGAACATCGTTGATAACGGTCAAACATGTGAATTACTGTATTAGGGGGCGTGACAACTGCATATGTTATGGGGTGGCTCCCGTACTAGCGGCATTATATGTCGTAATGGGAGTCTCCTGATCTTAATTATTATTTAAATTATTTGACACATTGTATGTAAAAACAAGTCAAATTAATATATTCTGCGTTCTGAGTTCTGACATACAGTTGTCACTTTAAAAACGTTGCCTTTATTTTGTTATAAAGAAACAAACGTTGTGTGCCAGAATGTCAACACAATGTACAATGAAATGTCCATCTGTTGATTGTTTGACGGAACGTTTGCTAGGCAACAGGTCACGTGATGGATAGGTCAATTATCTCAAGTATGATATATGCACTCTAGAAAAGCATGCAAAACACGTAGACAAATATATCGTTGTGCTTTCTTAAATGGAAATTTAGCAGATTACAGTCCCATTTTACGATTTATTGTGATTAGGCATAATGCCACACTCCATTAAAATTGCACGATGCATTGGGGCCTTCCGGAAGGATTGTTGTGACATGACGCAATGCCTACCACTTGACTACACAAAGTACTTTTCTGCGACAGGCTGATAAAATGCTACGAAATAGTTTGAAATTCGTTCATGCTCATGATAATGATAAGTACTTTAAAAACTCGTTGCTCGTTACCTGAAGCATAATTCGGCATCAATGTGTCCCACAATGCCTTTCTTGCCGCACATCTCGAACGTCGTGATTTCATAGAGCTTTCTGATGACGTCACAGATGTGCAGCTCGCGCGCGCTGAGAATGTGATGACGTAACGGGGTATCTTCGTCAAACGTCACAATCTCGAACTTGATGTAGTTTGACGAATGGGAGTAGTTGCTATTTACCTGCAAGGAGCTTACTTATTTTGACGAACCCGAATAGATAATATTGATCTGCAAGTAAGTTAACTTATTTGGAGAAACGTCAGTAAATTCGATAACGCTCACAGGAATTGAGAGTATTTGGACGATAAGTAGTGTTGACCAGTACAGAATCACATAATGTAAGTAAGTAAATACTGTAAAAGTTCGTTTTATAACGCGGTATCCAATCCTCAGTACTGCTTAACACGCTTTACATTGTCACCTTAACAGCTGTTCAATTGTCCACCATCTCGACTTTGCTGGGAAGTTTTCAGCGATGCTGCAATTACTGAGCGAAAATTATTCATACACAAATATCCACCATTGTCTATGCTCTATGGCCAGGAACTAATTCATACAACTGGGTGAACTGAAGCAACATAGAGTGGACGAGCACCGAGAGGATTTGAACAGTGAATCTCTCGTTGGAGAGTCCAATGCTCCAGCCATCACGCTACATAAGGTAACTGTAATTCTTATATAGTGCGGTGTCCGGTCCGTATACCTGCTCAAAACTAATTAATAATAATAATAATAATATTAATTTAGTATCATTATGTATTATTTATTAATATTATTTGTTAATTATTATTATTAGTAATAACAGTATTAGTATTTACTATTATTATTAAGTATTCATAATTATAATAATTATTATGTTTTATTAATTAAATATTATTACGTATTATTAATTAATATTAATTGCTAATTATTATTCATCATTATTATTGTTTAGTAGTAGTAGTATTTATTAATACTTATTCATAATTGTTATTAATAAAAAACTGTATTATTTAGTATTAATGAATATTAATGAACATTTAGTAATACTAATTAGCATTAAGTAATATTAATTAGCATTAATTAATTATTAAAAACCTGCATGTGGAAGTGTTTGAGGTCGTCGAGGAGCATCTTGGCCGGCACGCGGACCTTCTCGTAGACGATGGTGTGCTTCGTCTGCTCGGCGGCGTGGATCCGTACGTAGACGCACCGCGGGTGCATCTTCGTTACCTTCGCGCCATCGAAGCTGATCAGTCGCACACACTTGGTGTTGACGGCCAGCACGCCGGTCGGCTGATTCAACGTCACCTGGGCGGTGGCGGCGTGCGAAACGCGGGTCATTACGAATCAAGTTCGCAGCCCAAAATGGTATAGCACCATGTGTTTATTGGTGGGTGGTGGTTTATTGCTAAAGGGAAACGGTAAGTTAATAGGACTGTGCAGAATCAAACAACATCTCGACGTTTGCTGATAAATACGGGTTGCGGAACATTTGAGTAGAAAGTGTTTGCAATATATGTTGCCCCCCTACCTCCCTTTTGTGGTATCCCATTTGTTCCCTCCGTGTCTGCAGTATTTGTTTCTACGTATACTAGTATAGACCCTCCCTTGCCATGTCCCAATATCTTCTCTACCCTTTCAGTCACATGTTCTATCTTAGCCCCCGGTAAACAAATAACGACGTCCTCCCCTCGTTAAGTGTCTGATATGTCTTTCTCAGAACAGACCACCCTCTCTTTTCTCATTGCCCCTCAATCACTGCCTCAACATATCTCCTTTTCCGGTTTTCATTTGTCAGGTTGTTGTCTTTCGCCCTGTCGCTTTCTTTCCTGTCACATTCTCTTCCGTTCCATTCTTTCCTGCCGATATTTCTCTTGTCACCTTTCCTCCTGACATCATCCCTTTTCTTGACGTCTCTTCTGTCACATTTTCTATCACTTCCTTTCTTCCCACTCGTCGCATTTTCTTCTCTCCTCTCCCGTCTCATTTTCCCTCCTACCTTCTTCTCTACGGCAATTTCTCCCCTGTCATCTTCACGCCGGTGACGTTTCCTGCCGTCGTTTCTCAAATTTCTTCCCTTCCAATCACCTCCCCTCCTCTCAGTCTCCTTTCCTCAGTCTTTTTGCCACTACTCTGTTCCTTCAGTCTCATAATATTCCGAACTCTCTCCCTGTCGTCTCTCTCCATTCCATCTGTCTCCTTGACAATTCTCATCTCCATCCCCTTCACAATATCTCTCAACCTAATTATCTCCGTTTGTAGACATTCCACCTTCCAACACCCCACGCACTGAAATGTGATGAATCCCTCTTCCTTAGTATCTGCCCATGACTTCCCACAGCGGGACAAGGCAAAATCCACCCAGCTGTGGGAATCATCGCACACCAAGTGCTGCTTTGCCTTGATTTGCCGATTGCAAGGAGCCATGTCAGAATTTATTTAATAATAATGATAATAATATAATTACCTATAAAAATAGTCAACTGTGTTTAGACTATTCCCTAAGTAGGCTTTACGAAGACTGTTTACTGTTCGTTACACTTTTAAAACTAAGATGTACTTTAGAAAGACTGTTTCCTGTGTACTACAGGCAACATGTTACAGCAGATTTTAATTACACAGCTGATTATCTGCCCTGTCACAAACGCTAACGTTACCGGTAGTGTCACTGGTGACCTAACTTAAATACAATCAATTACTTTACGCAAGACTATCTTATTTACATGTTTGGTAATCAAAGTATCTAGCAGGTTCTGGCTTACTTAGATATTATCTTATGTAAGTAGTTTTATGTTTGTTACTTTATCTCCTACATATTCTACCACACAATCAGGTTTGTTAAATCTTGTTTACAAACTTATCGAAGCCTAAATCACCCTATTATCACTCACTAAACTGAAGTGTTTTAAAATACTTTATCTGACTAACTTTAAACACACTTTACACAGTTACTCAGTATATGTCTATTGCTACTTTATGAATACTATTAAGACAAGGATTCAACTTTTCTGCATCACAAATTCTCAACGATCTAGACAGGAAAACAAAGGAAGACCAATATACAATGATGCAGGTTCAGACTGCCGCAGTGTCTCAAGTCCACCGGCTGAGGTCGACGATAAAAGAACACACCTTCGCCTTGCGCTCGATGCGCTCATGTTCTGCAGACAACATCGTCTTCTCCTTGATGGTGTCGAACTCCTCCGAGTCCCGACCGAGGGAAAGGACGGGCGTCATGGCCCTCGGTCGCCCTTCCAACACCGTAGTCGCGTGCCCCGATTCTGCCGAGTCGCGGCGCTTGCGAGACGCCAATAAGAAACTCCCCAGCCTCGGATGCTGTTCCGGTTTCTCCATTCTGGAAGACGGACAGCCGGGTACTTTACACGTGTTTACGTAGCAACGCGTCTGCAATATTGTTTTGGGGAATAACATCACCACAAACTGCTAGGGAGTATAGTAAATTCAACCCTCTTTATACTTCAATTGTGCAGAATCTGCAGCCGTTTTTTGTGTTCAAGCGATACCTATTCTGAAGCCAACAGTCGATGTACTTTTGTCATGGATACTAATAAAATGATGGTAATTTAACGTATTTGGAAGTTGGTTTTTGACGAAGTGTCAGTGACATTTCTCCTGCCTTGGCGTGACGTAGGCATTATTAGGGACTATCAGCCGAATGTGTTGTTTACACAAACAACGTTCATATTTTCAAGTATATACTAAGTTATATCAAGAAGTCCTTTTACGTGTTTTTCTTCAATCTGTCAGTGTAGACTATTGTCCGAGGGGCGTGTCCTTGGCCTGGCCCTATGACAGGCGGCGCTGAGCTGCGGCACTGCCAGGCCTGGCTTTATGGCAGCTAGGCCTAGGTCCAATTTCTGCCAGGCATAGATCAAATATGGAATTTGACAAACATCAAAAGAAACTATTGTGCATTGAATCGATGTTGTAAACATTTACCTCACGCTATGTTCCACTTGTCCAAACCTCCCGACGACGTATCCGACTGTTTAAGCAGCACTTCCTGCTGAATTCTACTACAAATCACGGGGTAACGTGAACTCCGTTTCGCTGTCTTCGAATTAAGTGCTCTCACAACATTCGGGTGAGATATGCAAAGAATCTACTAATTCAAGAATTTTTTTTAATAAACATCTAAGTTCTAATTGTCCTACTGCGATTTTAATCGTCATGACGTTGCAATACGTCATTATGACATCACAATCAAAGCACGTAAATATCTACATGTTTTGGTATAACCAAAGCATTTAAGTTACGAAGCATAGTCACTCGTGCAGCGCCCTCTGTTATTCAGGTATGAATGTAATGCTATTGTATACGCTACTAGTTCAAATTCAAAATGGCGTATCGCTGAGTGACTATGCTTGGTAATTTAAATGCTTTGGTATAACGTTTACGCTGATCATGCTGGGTAATTTTTTATTTTATCATTGCATTTACCCGTAATTTTACTATACTTAGGCTTATATATATATGCATACACTATATACTAGGATATTGTTTGCTAATTTAATTTATTTTCTTATTTGTTCTCTTAAAAGTGTTTTTATGCTTCTTATATGATTGGCAATTTGTAAACACCCGTGAACGGGGGTCATTAGTCCCGGATTTGAAGGTGTATAAATAAAGTTTATTATTATTATTATTATTAATTCCGTGCTAGCTCCACGCCTTACGAATTATTGTGGTCATATCGCCAATCGGTAAGTTCCTGTTTCCTGTTTGAATCTGGCGGCCATACAAGAAACATACATGAAACACTGGTGTTGCGGCTACTTTTTTTCGAGCGCGCGTTAAGGAAGGATGGAAGGAATGAAGGTCGTCATTTAAAACCGTATCTTTACAACCTTGCTTATCCACCTTAGCTCCCTAGCGCCTTGACCCATCTGTTGACAACTGGAAAACTACTTATGGACTTTGAGATTGACCAACCCTTTTGTTTTGATGCGCCTCTGAGCTTGGTTTCCAAGGATTTAGGCGCAATAGAAGTTATCTTATTATTATATATTATTATTAAGGAAGAAAGCAAGGAATGGAGGGAGGAAGGAAGAGGGGAAGGAAGGATGGAAGGAAAGAAGGAAGGAAAAAAGGAAAGAAGGGAGGGAGGAAGGAAGGAAGGGAGGGAGGAAGGAAGGGAGGGAGGAAGGAAGGGAGAGAGGAAGGAAGGAAGGGAGGGAGGAAGGAAGGAAGGGAGGGCGGAAGGAAGGGAGGGAGGAAGGAAGGGAAGGGAAGAGGAGGGGAGGATGGAAGGAAGGAAGAGAGGAACGAAGGGAGGGAGGAAGGACGGGAGGGAGGAAGGAAGTGAGGGAGGAAGGAAGGGATGGAGGAAGGAAGGAAGGGAGGAAGGAAGGGAGGAAGGAAGGAAGGAAGGAGGAAGGAAGGAAGGGAGGAAGTAAAAAAGGAAGGAAGGAAGGGAGGAAGAAAAGAAGGAAGGACGGAAGGGAGTGAAGAAGGAAGGGAGGGGGAAGGGAGGGGGAAGGAAGGGAGGGAGGAAGGAAAGGAAGAAGGAAGGAAGGAAGGAAAGAAGGAAGGAAAGAAGGAAGGAAAGAAGGAAGGAAGGGAGGGAGGGAGGAAGGAAGGAAAAAAGGAAGGAAGGAAGGGAGGAAGAAAAAAGGAAGGAAAGAAGGAAGGGAGGAAGGGAGGAAGAAAAGAAGGAAGGAAGAAGCGAGGAAGGAAAGAAGGAAGGAAGGAAGGAAAGAAGGAAAGAAGGAAGGAAGCAATGAAAGAAGGAAGGAAGGAAGCGAGGGAGGAAGGAAGGGGGAAGGAAGGAAAGAAAGGAGGAAGGAAGGAGGAAAGGGAAGAAGGAAGGAAGGAAGGAAGGAAGGAAGGAAAGAAGGAAAGAAGGAAGGAGGGGAGGGCCGGATGAAGGAAGGGAGGAAGGAAGGAAGAAAGGAAAGAAGGAAGGGAGGAAGGAAGGAAGGAAGGAAGGGAGGAAGGAAGAAAAGAATTAAGGAAGGAAGGGAGGGAAGACGGAAGGAAGGGAGTAAGGGGGATGGAGTAAGGGAGGGAAGGAGGAAAGGAGGAAGGGAGGAAGGAAGGATACCGACGATGCTGAACAGAGGATCTTCTCCCGAGACAATGGCCGGGTTCATCTACCACAGTTAGTGAGAAACAGCGGCCCAGAGTTGCACTTTGGTGTGCCATTTGTCTCAAACCATAATGTTCATGGTTGATACGTAACGACCGCATTACCTCAAAGGGAAACTAAAGGAAACGATTTGGTGCCACGCACATAAAAGAGTTAACACATACTAACCATATGCAATTGCATGTATAATAACATTTTAAGCCTCTGCAAGCAACTCCCACCCGACGCTTAGCTAACCATTGTTAGCTTTTCCCGGTGGATGATGCCTTGTGAGCTGGACGTCAAAATTTTGATCGACATCAATTATTTATGCCACCACACATTTATATTCAAAAGCAATTTTTGAAAATGGAACAATCCGGGGTGTAACCAGTTGACAGCCGAGTTGAAATTTAATGACCATCGTCAGCCAACGGTCACAGCTAAACGCGGATGTTACAAAAGCACAATTAATCACTAATATATTAAAACACGTGTTGATATGCAATCAACACCATTAGTTGGTGGAGACGTTACCGGCGCGCCATTCCCATACGTTACCGGCGAGCCATTCTCATAACACTAGCAATTTGTGAACAATTGCATGACGAGCCGTTGTCGGCAGGAATTCTTCGTTCGACACGTGTAGGGGCTGGGACAAAGAGAATGTTAAAGAAACACATATCGAAAGAAGCCATTAGAAAAATTAAGTATAAACAAATGATGTGGAAGTCATATAGATGTACAGGAAATGATGAAGACTACAACAGTTATAAAGAAGCACTTAACCAAGCTACAGATGAAATTAGAAATTCAAAGAGAAGCTATGAACAACAATTAGCTAGTAATATAAAACATGACAGCAAGAGTTTTTATGCGTATGTTCGAAGCAAACAGAAAGTTCAAGATAAGATCGGTCCTCTAGAAGATAGTGCTGGAAATATAATATCAGAGGGATTCTTAATGGCAGAAGACCTGAATGATTACTTTAGTTCAGTGTTTACCAGGGAAGATATTAGTTCACTGCCAATACCAGAGGCTAAGTTCAAGGGGGCAGATTCAGACTATTTAGGACAATTAATTGTAACCCTGGAAATGGTAGCTAAGAAAATAAGGGCTATGAAGGATAATAAATCACCTGGAGTGGATGGTATTCCATCCAAACTACTATTGGAAATTGTAGAACAAATTAGCATACCGCTTGCAACAGTTTTCAACTTGTCATTAGAAGAGGGAGTGGTTCCTTTAGAATGGAAAGAAGCAAACATTATACCGTTATTCAAAAAAGGTTCGAGAAACAAGTCAGAGAACTATAGACCAGTGAGTTTAACGTTAGTGATTTGTAAATTATTAGAAAGACTAATTAAAGATCACATGGTGGATTTTCTTGTTAAACAAAACTTGATAAACCCATCTCAACATGGTTTTTTTAAAGCGAGGTCATGCTTAACAAATATGTTATGTTTTTTGGAAGACATCACTAAGTGGGTACATGAGGGATCACCAGTAGATATCGTCTACTTAGATTTTCAAAAAGCTTTCGACAAAGTACCACATCAAAGATTACTGCTTAAACTAAAGGCCCATGGCATAGGAAATGGTATAATAAACTGGATAGAAGAATGGCTGATTGACAGAAGACAACGTGTAGTAGTTGATGGGGAGGCTTCAAACTGGAAATCGGTATTGAGTGAGGTACCACAGGGAACAGTATTAGGTCCTATATTATTCTTAATATATATCAACGATTTGGATGATGAAATAACAAGCAAGGTGTTGAAATTTGCGGATGATACAAAAGTGTTTAGAAGGATTAAAAGTGATGGAGATAGACAGCATTTACAAGATGATCTTGACAGGTTGATAAAATGGTCTGAAAAGTGGCAAATGCTGTTCAATTTTTTGAAATGTAAATGCCTCCACACAGGACATGGGAACGAAGAAGTAGAATATACAATGGGGGGTACTGTACTAAGTACTACTGTAAAAGAAAAGGACTTAGGGTTAACCATTAGTGCTGATATGAAGGTTTCAGAGCAGTGCGGAATTGCAGCTTCAAAGGGAAATCAAATCCTTGGATTAATTAGGCGAAACATAACGTATAAGGAAAAAGAGCTAATAATACCGCTGTACAAAACAATAGTTAGGCCTCATTTAGAATATTGTATTCAAGCGTGGAGGCCATATCGCAGGAAGGACATATATATGCTAGAAAGAGTGCAGAGGAGAGCAACTAAAATGATACCAAATCTGAGGGATCTTAGTTACGAAATACGCCTAAAGAAATGCGGTTTAACAACACTAGAGACCAGGAGATTGAGAGGAGATCAGATAGAATTGTTTAAAATATTGAAGGGTTATGAAAATATTGATAGAAATATGTTTTTCTCAGTTAAGAAAGATAGAAGGACTAGAGGACATGAACTTGCATTAGCAAAGGAGCAGAGTAGATTGGATATAAGAAAGTTTTCATTTTCACAAAGGACTGTAAATGAATGGAACAGATTACCTGCTGATTGTGTAGGTGCTAGTAGCGTGAATATGTTTAAAAATAAAATCGACACATACCTCAGACAGGCGGGATACACATAGATAAAATAGTCGGACTCTCGATAAGCCAAAGGGCTTCCTTGTCCACCTGCCACCTAGAGTTAATTCTCTGGGTGGCAATCTTGTTAAATCTTGTTGTTATCTTCTTAAATGTCGCATTGCTCTTGAGAAGTAATGGCGGCCAAATAATTCAACACAGGATCGCGTGGGTATTAATGTGCCACTGCACGGGTAGATGTCTCCACTTTCTAGTCAAAACAAAGTATATTTCGTTTTGCCCGACGGTTCTCTTTCGCCCCGGCCTCTTTCAAGGTGGGGCATTTTGGCGAGCCTCGGGGGGTGCAACTAGAGGTTTTTGGAGAGTGAGAGTGGTGCAGAAGGTCCGGCTCAGCCCACCCAATATCAATTTCGTTTCGGCGTCAGTGATATTACATTATGTCAAGTAGTATCCACGAGACAGCAGAGCCAGCCCAGGCTCAGGTCTAAAATGGCATCGTAATATTTTGGTATGCCTAAGTTTAATAGTGTAACTCAGATTTTCATTTGAATCAAATACGAAAAGCCAATATAGGGGCTAGCGCCATCTCCATGATTTCTTTGGAATAGAATACTCTAATATGTCACAATAGGATCGAGGTAATGGTCAAAGAAGCGACTGCAGCTGATTGGTCTATCGTTACAGCAGGGTCAAGTTCAAACAAGCGCTTGCCGCTGATTGGTCTATCGTTACAGCAGGGTCAAGGTCAAAGAAGCGCTTGCAGCTGATTGGTCTATCATCGGGGTGAGAATAATAAATGTTTGCCGTCAGGAACGATCTCACTCGAATATCCCACTTCGAGAAAACACGTTTTATTTCCTTTGAAGGTGTACATATATTCAGAACTTTGCTTTATAGTCAGGTCGCTTAGCAACTTGATGGGGACAAACCGAATAAAAGCACAAATTGTTTCTACAGCTTCCTTGAACAATAATATTAAATTTGTTATCGCTGTCAGCAAATGATTTGGGTGGATACATTCTTTTCACTCCCCACAAAGAACTAGCTTTTACAATACGGAACACAGCCATCTTATTTCCCCATCTAAATCGAACGCCGAAATAGCCTAACTGTCGATAACCACACTTCACACACGGTGGGCGGTAAATGTCAATTTGGCTATTCATTTTTCACAGTTAGCAACGTTTCATTACTTAAATGTGTTTTTGTAAATAACTTTGTATGCAAGCCTAGGGCATAAATGTCAACCCACATTTTAGGGTCCAACAAAAGAAGCGGAAGGCATCGGGAGACGGAACAACGGCAGTCCAGAAAGATATACATCAACGGTGTTCCTAGATTCATTCAGTTAACGTTTGCCTTTTCGCGATTTCAGTCGTACGTAAACATAAGACATATTTGTCAAGTGAACACCGAAACCGGTATCGCGAGACTCAACCAGCGTTGCCGCCTACAAAGTAAGACGTTCACTATTTTTGTTGCAGATGGTGTCAGCTTATTATTTGGTATTCTATTGTGCCTCGTTGCACTGTATAAAATGGTGATTAGCTTGGATAGGTGTAATTTCCAACTAACTTTCTGAAGTCCAATCGCTTGGTGACATTTTGAAGGTCGTTAGAGGTCAAGGTCATGTGATAAGGTCAAGGTGAACGTCAAAATTGACAACAATTTGACCCCATATTTGGCCAAAATGGTGTATATCGACCTAGCAATATATAGCAATATTTCAGTTCCAACTATTGACTACGATCATTTCATTGTTCTGACTGTACATGGGCACTTCAACAAAACTTGCCGACCGCGAGATTTTCCGTGCGCGCGTGCCGTTCCACGCAAAGCCGTTACGTTTACTCGGCACCTGGGTAGCATTTTGCTTCAACTCGTCGTGGCGTTCTTTTATAGGTCATTTACCTCATTCACTGCGGGCGTCTTATCCACGGTGAGTCGAACTTTCATTACTGTTTTCTTTTTGAAATTTCACCAAAATTAAGATGATGCATGATAATTAATTATAGTTGAAGTGCCTACTATGCTGAAATAGTTTCCAAAGTGTTTTTAAATCTTAATCATCATGGTATTTGTTTGTTTCAGGACTGTGAATGCGATGGCATCGGTTAGTCCAGATGCCATTTGTTTACTGTGTGAGGAGAATGCAACATTCAATGTGAAAGATTATGATCTCTTCATAGAGCTAGTTCTGATGGCTGGCATTAGTTCAACTGGGGGTCTAACGCACGGCCGTGGCTTCAATGAGAGTACTCGTCTCCAGACCCGTGCTGATGTCAGCCAGTACATTTTCGAGATAGCGGGGTTCTCTTCGAATGCAAGTGATGGGCTTTGTGACCTGGCAGCATCACGCATCCGACGTGACATGTCCGATATACAGAAGCTGCTTCAGGTGTTTGTTGAGCGGGAACCATTCAACACAACCTCAGAAAAGTGTATTAGTCTCTCAACAGGGTTGAAGGCAGAGGAGTCAGTAAACGTGGTTGATGCTCAAAGTGTCGAAGTGAAGATCCTAACTTCCATGGTCGGTCATTCTGTGGCAGAGTACACGTTCCCCCAGAAGAATTAAGTAAAGACTCTAGCCTCAGTTGTCCATTTCAAAACTGCTTCCGGAGAACGAATCGAGATGGATCCCCAGCGTTTATACTAGCGTCTTCTTGTTACGGATATCGGCGATATTCCTATGCCTGACCTCTTCAAATATGAGTTGTGCTTTTTCCCCCATCTATCTTCAACAATCACATGCGCATGTGGACTGGGGACAAAGCGGAGCTCATACACCATCTCCTGAAGTTTATCCCTGCATGCGTCGTCTCAGTCACGCTCGACAAGGGCTTGCATTTTATTGTTGATGGCGGAGGATTGCTCCACAAGTTCTCATGGCCCAAGCACTCCACCTTTGCCGAGATCTGCGCTATGTATATCCGGCATGTACGCAGCAGCTATGGCCGTGTGTTGGTTGTGTTTGACGGATATCACGGCTCCAGCACTAAGGACGAAGCCCACCGTCGTAGGACAGGGAACGACTTTGGTGCTTCAGTCTCAGTTTAGCAGGAATGCGTTTAACCATGAGCAAACTTTCCTTGCCAACACATCAAACAAGCAGGTCCTTATCAACCTCCTTGCAGAGCATATGGTCAACGCAGACATCACAGTTCAGCAAGCAGAAGGGGACGCTGACTACAAAAGCTGTATATTGGCATGCCTTTCTGCGAAGAAAACGCCAACAGCTGTTGTCACAGAAGATTCAGACGTATTTCAACTCATGATACATCATGCTGATGCCACATATAAGAGTGATAACCTGTACATGGTAACACCGAAACAGACGGTATGCATCACTACATTGAAGAAGAATCTGGATCCAGCTCTCTCAGAACCTCCGCTCTTTCTGCACACTCTCAGTGGTTGTGATACCACGTCAAGGCCATACGGAATTAGCAAAATGACCGTTCTCACGAAGTATGCAGCACTGAAAAAGTCCACCACCGCTCTCATGTCTCCATCTTCCTCGAAAGAGGACATCGAAAAGGCAGGAGAGGATGCCCTGCTGGTGATGTACGGGTGCACCACATCACTAAGCCTCAACTCCGCACGGGTGGGGAAGTTCCTGCTGAAGGTAGCTACTTCTACACAATACGTGTCTCCAGAGAAGCTTCCGCCAACGAATGATGCAGCCGCCTTCCATAGCCATCGCACTTATCATCATCAGGTGCAGGGATGGCATGGCAGCGAGATATCCCCTGAACTTTGGGGTTGGGTAGCATCTTCTGGTGGTCTCGAGCCTATCAGAATGTCTCAGCCAGCGGCACCACAGCGTCTCCTCAAGATAATTCGATGCAATTGCGGTGGTCACTGCGATAAGAAAACGTGCACCTACCGTAAGAATGGACTGCAGTGCACACCAGCATGTGGCCAGTGCAAGGGCATCACATGCATGAATGTGACACAGTTGGAGAGCCAGGATGATGACTGGGATGTTGATCAGGATCATACAGGATTGTAAATAGACAATATGCATATATTGACATTGAAACGTGACTTTGAATTAACTATAATTACCTGTAAAATGTGGTTTAAATGACTAGGCATAGTAAACTTGGTTGCAATGACACCTAAATATGCGTTTGTAACTTCATTTCGTTGCAAAGTCATGCCACTTTGGTCCGAATCCAGCTTATTTTCCAGATTATTTTATCATAATTTGGGCGGACGGGAGGACGGACGGATGGGGCTTTTTGAAAAATCGAATTTACCATGTTTTTAACAGTATTTAAAGGGCAGGGACTGTTTGACTGCTTTCGAAGGATATAGTCTAGGCCTATAATCTAAAAAAATTACGTCAGGGGTACTTAAATGTTACAAGCTGTCATTCAAATAATAACGGTAGTTAGGTTTCGAGACCGAAGGTGTGCATAATTCAAAACAATTGCTTACATGCTTGGCACATGACAAGTATATCTGCATAACAAACTTCTCAATTCATTTCCAAATAAAACGACACTATACTCTCTAACAAACGATGTCATATATTGCATACACAACCAAATCAGAAACCCTACCCCCTTATTTTTCATAACCGCCGCCCAAACACATAATCCGCAATATATGTCCTAATTACAAGGTTACATAGCTAATGTTTGTATCAAAATGTTTCCAATGGCGAGATACGTATTTGTGGTTAATGCCTACAGCGATATTGTAGACGAAGTTAAAAAAAAATACAACATATGCTAAAATAGTTTAACAATTTAGTTTGGTTTCGTGAAGGGTGGGCATTAGTTCAAATCATTATTTACCCATCTGGTGCATGACAATTATGTTTTATCTCCAAACAATACAGTTCATTTCCAAGTAAAATAACACCAGACTTTCTGAAAAACAATGTAATATTTTACATACAAACCGAAAAGGTAACCCTACCCCTTATTTTTTATAACCATCGTCTTCAAACACAATCGACTATATATCTACTATTTGTAGAGCTACATGGCTAATTTTTATTTCAAAATGTTTGGAAACGTAAGATACGAATTTGAAGTTAATATGAATGCCAATATTGCAGACATACTTGAAAGAAAAGCACAACATATGTTCTGATTGTGTTAACATTTTCATTTGGTTTAGTGACCGAAGGTGTACACTGGTTCAACTCATTACTTACACACGTGGCGTATGACAATTGTTTTTATCTCGCAACAATCATAGTTCATTTTCTTTAAAAAATACCATTAGTTTAGCAGACAACGAATGTAATATGTTGCATACAAAGCCAAAACACTTAACCTACCCTCTTAGTTTTCATAACCACCGTACTCAAACACAATAGGCTGTATATCTACTAATTGCAGCGCTACGTAGCTAGTGTTGGTATCAACATGTTTTGAAGGTAATGTACGTATTAATAGTTAATGTAGATGTCAATATTACACACAAACTTGAGCGAAAAGTACAACATAGGCTCAGATATGTTAAAATTTTTGTTTGGTTTAGTGACCGAAGTTGTACAATACTTCAATGCATTATTTACACACATAGCGCATGACTATTTTTTTTATATCTCACAACAATCCCAGTTCATTTCCAAATTAAACAACATTACGTTGTGAAAACAATTAATAACTTGCATACATAACCAAAACACTAACATTACTCCCTTACTTTTCACAACCGCCTTCCCAAAACATAATCGGTTATATATCTACTAATCACAGGGCTCCGTATGCAAATTTCGTATCGTTATGTTTTGAACAGTTATATAGAGATTTCAGTTACCCTACCCCCGTATCGAAAAAATTCATCGCATAATTACGCATTCATATGTCAAAAAGAGAAACTTGTTGTGTTATTAAATATATGTTAACCAGAAATGTATGTAATCACACAAAGTCTTTTACACGAACATAAAATGAGCTATTCCCTCTCTCAAAGGACTTTGTGGTTTTGTTCGATAAGCGGGTAGGGTTACTGAAATCTCTATATAAGTGTTCAAACATGACAAATAACAATTACTCGTTCGGTAAGTTGAAGTAATTGACCATGTTAACTTAATATCTGGTCTGTTGATATGTAATTTTATATAAGGCATTGTGTTGTGTTGTATGGGATTCCGTTTACCGTAGGTCGACTGAAAAAATATGTATTTCATATTTTATATGGGCGAAAAATTAAATGTATACACCTGATTGATGGTAATAAATTACTTTGCATTATGTTATAACCAACTACGTGAGACTATAAAATGATTAACACATAAATGGTTGATTTAGAACATATTGTGTGACGATTTGTCATTTCCCGCCATTTTCTCGATTTAGGTGGTAGGGTTACATATGTGATGATATCTTGATTAATATTGAATATGTCTCGCCAGTTGTTTTTCCAAGTGATAGTACATGGATATGGGAACATATTAATATGAAATTATCGGGTCAATATACTATGTATACGGAAGCACTACGCGTACAGGTTTTGCTGAAAAAATTAGAAATGTTTATACAAAATGACCGAACGAATCATACAGTCCACCAGCCAGACAGGATTCGAGGGACTAAATCCCACTTTGAATTTTAGTTACATCAATATCTGCGGTGTCCAAAAAGGGGCGATGGATATTTTAGAAGCGAAGTTTATTACCTTTTTGGACTCCATCTTTAAACATGTCTGCCATTTTCAAGTGGAAGTCGAGCTATTCAAAACTCGTGTCCTACAGCCAAATCTACTGATTGGATCTTAACGTTGTACATTCGAACGTTGTTCATAATAACATGCCGAGTACGGCAGTACTCATATAACCTTTTTGTTATCATTATTGGCAAAACATAGGTGGAAATGTCAATGAAAATGCAAAAACAAATTGTATTTTTTTCTATAATATTTGTTTACTCCAGTTTTGGTGATGTTTCAATGTCACATATGATTCATTTTTTTATTTCTTATGAAAATATATGCAATTTGCTACATTTCTGTCATTTTAAATATCTTCTGTATTGCTTCTATATGTTACAGGCACATTAAAACATAAACGTACCCTATTTGCTGTTTGAAAACGGGAACATTTCCGTACAGACTTCATTTCCCTCTTACAACAAAAAGGCTTGGCAGATTTTGTATGAAATTTTCTGTATATACGTAAACATATATGTGTTTCTTACTAAATGAGGTTATGTGATCGGCAATTACGTATTGCTATGCACATGATCGGTTTCCAAACGTGTGACTATAAAACATGGCCCAATAATAATTTTAAGGTGACGAGAGGACGTTTTAGTGTACCCCCTAGAGTTTTTGTACCCACCCCTGAGGGTGGTTACACGTATATAAAAATAAATCTACTCTCGACAAGCCGATAGCTTCATTGTCCAATGACCATATGGACTTTGTTATTTTAAATCACCATCATATTACCGAACACGATTAATAATCAACTGACACGTTAACTGCTGCTGGGACCTTAACTATGTGCACAGTAGTTAAGACAATATAGAAAACGAATGATAATGAATAATCTTTGACCAGATATAAATACAATTTAAACACGAAATGCTGGGGGGTGGTTTCATTAAAAAATCTTCTCAAAAACGTTGTGTTCATTCGAGGACGTGTATGCGAAGACATACACTGTTGCATTTAAGCTGTTCTCCGAAACATAATACAGCACTTGGTATATACATTCGCTGTAATGACGACAAGCTAGGCCCACATCATCGATTTCTATAAAATAATTCAATGCTATTTTACGCTCAGGCATCAATTCACCATCTATTTTCCTGCAATCAATGCAAGACTGGTGTGGCAGTTTGCCTGCTGCCTCACGGAAACTTGGAAGTTGACCCTGATGAGGTATTAATAGAAAGGTATAGTGTATCAATTTTGGGTAACAAATGACCTTTACAGCTCTGTTTCTTGGGGAACACCTTGTAGCGTCATAACGAGGACATGACGTTCAAAATGGCAATTGGGACTGTGATAATTTATTACGTCACCACTGTTTTATTTACTATTCGTATCAAATATCTTATTTCACAAGTAAATTACTATTCCAGTGAAATGATACCTTTACGAATGTGATGTCGTCACAAATATTTATTAATAATATTTGCCATTTCGCTGTGATCCCAACCTCGTTTTCGGGTAAGCCTATATAAAATATATATATGTGTGTGTGTGAGTGTGTGCGTGTGTGTGCTTGTGCATGTCTGTGTGTGTGTGTGTGTGTGTGTGCTTGTGCGTGTGTGTATGTGTGTGTGTGTGTGTGTGTGTGTGTGTGTGTGTGTGTGTGTGTGTGTGTGTGTGTGTGTGTGTGTGTGTGTGTGTGTGTGTGTGTGTGTGTGTGTGTGTGTGTGTTTGCTTGCTTTAAACAGGATGATATTCTTTCAAGTTGTTTAAGTTATTTCACAATCACAATCATAATACTTTATTGTCCATCGGGAAGAAATTAATTTGGAGTGTAGCAGCATATTAAAACAAATAAAGCAAATGTACATGCAATATTAAAATATTAAAATAGTAATAAAAGTTGTATCTTTTAAATCAGTTAAAATAATTTAAATTTAGTAAATGAAATTACAAAAGTTAAATCATCTCACAAATCATGAATCATCTCAGGCTCACTAAGTGTCAGACAGGCAGGGAAGACTGGCAGAGATGGAGGGTATGAAGGACAGTTACTCATTCATTAGTTTAATTGACGGGGGAACAAATGAGTTTCGACTGTGATTCAGTTTACAGTGAGGGAGTATATGAAGTTGCCAGGCTTACTAACGTGAGAACAGTGGCCTCGTGTACATGCAAGAATAATGATATCCAGCCTGCATTTGTGTTGCAAAGCTATTTATACACTGCACTATATACATAAATATGGTTATCATCTATAGTTAGTTTGCTCAGTTAAGTGTGACGAATCTGGCAAAGGACTTTAAAGTTGCTAGCTTGAGTAAATAAGTCAATAGCATTACGTAATACTTGATCGTGTGACAGATTTACGAGCATCGGCGGATGTGCGAGAACGCGAGGCGAAATTGTACCGTGACACCGACAGTCTATACCAGCGTTCACGGTTTAACGCCTCTTTCACTTGGGAATTGTCATTAATTTAGAGTATATTTGTTATGTTTAACATGAATTAATTTGAACATAAAGATATATGCAGTGCGAAGGTAAAACGTACATGTTTAATATAATGTGTTAAATTAATTTAGAGTGTATTGGCTCAGCTTTGATATTTTGCAAATGTGTGTGTGCGCGTGTGCGTGTGTGCGTGTGCGTGTGTGCGAATGCAGGTCCGGGTGCGGGTGCGTGTGCGTGTGCGTGTGCGCATGCGCGTGCGAGGGCGCGGGTACGCGTGCGTGTGCGTGTGCGTGTGCGTGTGCGTGTGCGTGTGCATGTGCGCGGGTGCGTGTGCGGGTGCGTGTGCTGATTCGGGGGCGGGTAGGTGTGCGGGTAAGTGTGTGTGTGTGTGTGTGTTTCTGTGCGTCTGTGCGTGTGCGTTTGCTTGCGTATGTGTGGAATTATTGTAGAATCACGCCCATAATGGGTCGTTTGTTTAAATAAATCGTTATTCTGCTCTGTGTCAATATTTGTGTTGAACGGAATTGATATGTTGATGTGTAAGGTCAGTCTCTATCATAACGTTTCCCCTCATAGTTTGCTAGGTTTAATAGACGTTTCAGCTAACACAGGTTGCTGTTGCAGTAGGTAACATGAAATACAGGTACAGATGGATACTGGCTGTTGTGGTTTTTCTCCTATTCCTGGCGGTTCCACGGCAGTCAGACGTCATCATTCGTCGGGCGACCTCCGACCGTGAAAATTTAGTACAAACAAATGATGTGGATGTCATATAGACGTACTGTAAATGATAAAGACTACAACATTTATAGAAAAACACGTAACCTAGCTACAGCTGAAATTAGACCATGCGCCCTCAAACTACTATTGGAAATTGTAGAACAAATTAGAATACCGCTTGGAACAGTTTCAACTTGTCATTACAAGAGGGGGTGGTTCCTTTAGAATGGAAAGAAGCAAACACTATACCGTTATATAAAAAACGTTTCGAGAAACAAGTCAGAGAACTAGAGACCACTGTGTTCAGCATCGGTGTTTTGGAAATTATTAGAAAGATTAATAAAAAATCACATGGTGGATTTTCTTGTTAAAAATAACTTGATAAACCCTGAACATGGGTTTCAAAAACCGCAGTGATACTTAACAAATATGTTATGCATTTTGTTTGAAGATATCTCTAAATGGGTAGACAATGGATCACCAGTAGATATCATCTACTTAGATTTTCAGAAAGCTTTGAAGAAAGTGCTACATCAAAGACTACAGCTTAAACTAAAGGCTCATGGCATAGGAAATGGTATAATTAACTGGATAAAAAAATTGTAGATTGGCAGTAAACAACTTTAGTAGTTAACGGGGAGGTTTCAAACTGGAAATCAGTTTTGAGTGGGGTACCACAGGGATCAGTACTGGGAGTGACTCTTGAATTATATGTATACAATATCTCATGTAATTATTTATTCTGTAAATTGTTGTTCAAGCCAGATGTTGTCTTATCATATAAGCTAGTGAGTCGCTTTATAAATATACCAATCTTTTGATGCAGTTTATTGTTTTCAAGAACCACGAACATTGCACGTAACACAACAGATCGAACACGTTATTTTATTTATTTTTAATCCGCGCCAGTCGTTTATTTTAATTTAACTGTGCACCAATGTAGGCTATACGCGAGAGTCAACAATGGGTGTAATA